>VMDO01015755.1:0-36307 GCA_007922755.1 Pedetes capensis
TATATATATATATATATATATATATATATTGGGGTTAGAAAATACATCCTCAACTTTCAACCGTCTTGTACAAAATTATGGAAATGTATATATATATATATATATATATATATATATATATATATATATATACCCTATAGGAATAATCACCTATATGTGTACCACTGTGGTCTCTGATCCCATCACATCATGTAAGGTAAGCAGGTTTGGGCCTGATAAGCACTTGGATGTGGGACTGCCTAGGAGCACTAGGTACTATAGGCTTGGAAGAAGTATCTGGCAACCCATTCCCCCAAAATAATCAGCTGTTCAAAACCCTAAGAATGCAGAGAAGCACAATAGTGTTTCACCTGTTATACATAGGGTCGCTGTGAGTTAGACACCGACTCCAGCGTACCTAACAACAACAACAAGATTTGTCCCAGAAAATGGAGAATATTTTATTCTAAGAGAGTATTTGCCTTTGCAGATGATTCACAAGTAAGTTGCAATAAATTCAGGTCCTGAAACCAGAAACTCAGGGTCTAGCAAAACACAAAAATATTTGAATAAATTCCTCAGGTAACATAGTTTCGGGGTTGAAATTTAATTTGTGGTGGACTTGCTAACCAAGGACTGATGTGTTTCTTCTTTCAACTCTGCATTTAATCCTATCACTTTGGTGGCCTGGAATTTATCCATGACAGAAATATTTATGCCACAAAACATGACAAATGTCTGTAAACCAGCCCATCCCCAAGAGTCACTTATTCATTTCCCAACCTAGTAAAAGATGCTCCCAAAATGTGATCTTAATCACTAGCTACTGTAAATTAGAGTAAGTGAAGCAATAAAATAACATTTTTAAAGAGAGATTTGTATTACCCAACTAGAGAATGTTGTGGTCTCTCCTAACATTGGGGATATTCTACTAGAGAGTGGATAATGACAATTTAGAGCTAAAGCAGAGAGTATTTAGACATTAGTGAGATTGACATTCCTCATTTGGGAATCATATGATCTATTTTCTTCTTCTCTAGATATTAAGAATCTATCACAATGGCTTTGTAAAGGAGAAAAAATATCTTCCTCACACATCACTGAGAACCCTATAATAAAAGAAAAAGCATACATATTTATTTCATATAGATTTACTGTGACAAAGGATACCCAAAAGTAAATGAAGACATAAGAAACAGTAAGTATGTATATATATTGTTTACACCAGGTTTGATGAAGAAACAGTCATGTATGGCTGAATTAGTAAGGGAGACAGGAGAAGATTTGATGCTTTTGAATCATGGTGCAGGAGATGATTATTGAATATATCATGGACTACCAAATGAACGAATAGATCTGTCCTAGAAGAAGTGCAACCAGAGTGCTCCTCAGGAGCAAGGATAGCTAGACTGTGTCTTATGTATTTGGGGCATGTAATCAAGAGGGACCAACCCTTGGAAAAGTACACATGCTTGAGAGAGTGGTAAGTCAAGGAAGGAAAGGAAAACCCTCAAGTAGGTGGATTGATACAATGTCTTCAACAATGAGCTTAAACATAAAAATGATCCTGCTCCTGGCACAAAATGAGGGAGTGTTTCATTCCATTGTACTTAGGGTCACTATGAGTTGGACTGACTGGACAGCACCTAACTAGCACCACCACAACAACAATATTAATAAATGATTGAGAGCTTAGTGAAACAAATTTGTTCATTTGTTCATCCTGTTATTACTCAGAAGTAAGGATGTTCCTTTTATCTGAGTATAGTAAGGACAACCTCTCAAATGATCTCTTAAGACCTGCTCCAGGGGAAGATCAGAAAATTTTTTCTGAACTTTTGTAACCTGTTTCATGGGAGAAGAGAACGGAAAAGTGAAAATGACCTGCTGTTTCTACCATGTCATATTTAGGGGTAGCAAGCCCTGCGCCTCACAGGGAAAACAACAATATCCATTTACACCGGAGTGCTCTTATTAAGAAAAGAAATGTTCCATTGCTTGATTCCCTATTAAGTGTGGCTTTGTTTCTACATCATAATAAAGAATAAAGCATTTTAGAGAAATTTCAAAAGTCTAACAATCTTGAAGTTTCACTTCAAACCAGAAGCTGACTCATAAGCCAAATTAAACATTTCCTAAAAAATGTCTTCCAAAGTCTGGAAGGGTCATTTTATTTTGGGGGGTGCATATTTCAGAGCAGTATGACATTTTCTTAGTCTTGTTTTATGTTGTAAAATATTACACTAAAATAGCGGTTAAGGTTAACAGACTCTAGAATCTATTATTTGAAGAAGAAATATATGTCAATTTTGGCCTTTTATGAAAAACAAAAATCTCTAGAAAACAGACATAATATTATTTAATAAAGGTTAATCTAAAATTCACCTTGGGCTCACTGACCTCATAGGATGGAGTTTGAGATGTAGGGGAGATTAACAAAGAACTTGTCTAATTATAACATAGTGAATAACACTCTTTCAAAAATGAAGGAACAATAGAGTGAAATACAAAATATTCTTTGATTACTGTTGTTTTAAGCTAGTAGAAGTCTGGCTTTGGCCAGTGGGTGGGCACAGATCTGCTGAGAACAGGCCCTTTTGAGGGATACCAAGGTGATAAGTGCACTTCAACTTAGCACTTTCCTCCTTGAAGTCTCTCCAGGTTAGTACTTTGGAAGTTACTTCACTGCTGACTTTGGCCATTAAAATGTACAGATGAGTGGCTGCAGTCCTTAGCAGCCTCCTCACAAATCTGCTTCTTCCCTGCGTTTTCTAATGATAAGTGGATCTCTATTCCTCATGTCACTTATTATTTATTTTTCACCCTGAATATTATAAAGATGATATTTAAAAGATCATATATAGATTTTACCATTAAAATCTGGATTTCAATTATATGTAAACTTAGCAAAAATACTTGTTTTGGATGTTCTCTTTATTCTGTTGTTGTTACTGTTGTTGTTGTTGTTAGGTGCCCTGAGTCTGTATCCAACTCATAGGGACCCTCATAGGGTTTTCAATGGCTGACTGTTTCGGAATTGCATTGGGAGTGGGTTGCCAGGTCCTTCTCCCATTTTTGCAGTGCTAGGAATTGAATTTTGGACCTCAGAGACTGCAGCACAGCACTCTACCAACTGAGCTATATCCCAGCCCCGTTGTTATTAGGTGCCCTTAAATTAGGTCCAACTCAATAGTGACCCTGTGTACAACAGAAAGAAGCACTTCCTGACACTGTGCCATGCCCAGCACTATGCCAGTGCTTTTCTGCTATTCATAGGTTTTTAATGGGTGATGGTTTCAAGACTGCTTTTGGAGTGGATTGCCACATCCTCCCATCTTTGCAGTGCTGGGGATCAAACCCAGGGCCTCAGAGAACACAGAGCAGCACTCTAACAACTGACCTAAACCCCAGCCATCCTTTAAATTATTAAATGTTGTAAATAAGTTGACATTCAATTTTTTCTCTTTCTCTATATGGGCAGAAAGGAGAAAATTTGGGAGGGTTATACAAAAAGAGAAAAAAAAAAAGAAGGCCAAAAAGGGATATAATAAAATATTAATGAGTTCTATTATATATTCATTAAGCTCTATGATAAATGATTTAATATATCTTCTTACCTTTTCCAACTTATAATGTTGCTGAGAAGAAAAGAAATTTGAAAATATATTGAAGTAATTAATAATTTTTATTGCCAATATATAATAGATCAATATAATATACCAATATATTAATTGCATATTACAAAATTATATGTAAGTATATTATATTAATTAAATAATATAAATATGCAAGTGTATTAATATAATATATAATGAAACATTGCTAATTATAATGGCTTTTAATAATACCAAATTATTATTGTACGCACTTTTAGAGCAAGTACAATGAGGCCCCTCAGAGGTAAGAGACTTACCCAGTGTTACAAAAATAGTAAAACCCAGCCTGGCACAGTGGCTCACACTTGTAATCCCAGCAGCTAGGGAGGTGGAGGCAGGAGGATCTCAAGTTCAAGACCAGAGGCAGTCTGCGTAATTTGGCAAGACCCTGCCTCAAAAAAAGTAAAATAAAAAACGGGCTGGGGGTGCAACTCAGTGGTCCAGCATGTGCAAAGCATGCAAGTGCGAGGCCCTGGGTTCAACCCCCAGTACCGAAAAGAAAAAAAAAAAGTAAAACCTATGTATTAAGAAAATAGATAATTGTTTTAACAACCACAAAAAAAGAGAGTGCTAAAAATTAAGATTAAAATTTTATTTGTAGGCAAGTTTGAACTTTCACAATGGATTTATATTGCAAATTGCACCTGAAAATTAAATTTTAAAAGTTGTTGACAACAGTCAGCACAGTCTTTCCACCCTATATCCCAACAAAACAAACAAATAAAAATCTAAATATGTTCCAGAGTAAAGCCACGCAGTGTCATTTTCAATTTGTAATCTTAACTATCAGGTAGATTTCCATGTATATTTTCTCTATACAAATAAATGGATTCATATCACAATAATCATCTATGTTATTAGTGTGGAAAACACATGAAGAAAAATTCAGATGAGTCAGAAATGCATGAATGATCCAGTACAATTATTGGAAAACATGTTGAGTCCTTATAGTTGTAAGAAAAAAGGACTAACTCTGTCTTAGTAAGGACTTTTTCCCTTCTTTCCTTCTGTGTGAATTTCACATGAAATTTTCTCTTTTATTTTTATGCCAGATAGCTTTATTCCTCTTTCTTGTCTCAATAACTGTATGGAATGGGACAAAATTTACTTCCCTTCCTGAACAAACCCCATTGACTCAAAAATCCATAATCAATATAACACTCTTGCATGGGCCCTGTCCTAGGTTTTAATATACATCAGTATAAAAATAGAGAAATAATCAATGTACTAAATCGTTTGGAATATGTCAGCTTAGAACATTCAAGCAGGCATGTTCAAAACAATTTGCTATTTTGGTTTTTTCTCTAGAACATTCAAGTGGGCTGACGTTTAGCTCAGTTGATAGAGTGCCATTCTCCCCTTTCTGAGGCCCAGGGTTCCATCCCCAGCATCTCAAAAACAGAAAGACCTGGCAGCCCACTTCTGAAACAATCCTGAAACAAACAGCCATTGAAAACCCTTGATGGCACCTAACAGCAGCAACAGAACATTCAAAGAACTGCAAGTGAAATATTTTAGCAGGAAGGTTCTTACTGACATTTAGTTTGGTTTAACCTATCTTTAGCAGTTTGGAAATTAATTGTGCAGTTAATAAATAGCTTATTACATCTTAACCTTATTACCTTACAAAAATGACTGAGAAATGAAACCAATTATAGCACTAATAGCAAAAATGTGTTCAGACTCAGGGACATCAAAGCCATTGGTGTAAAAATTATAAAAACCTAAAGTATGCCTATGATGGCCTCAGTCATATGTTCATTTGGCTTACATAGAAAAAGCGTTAAAAAGACATAATTAGGATATTTATCTGTCTGAAAGGATGTAAAATATTTATTGTCCAAAATTTTCAATTTGAACTTTTATACAAATTTTAATTACATAATTTTTAAAAGCATACTAAAAGCCTTAAAAACCTGAGTTAGCATTCTGATTATCTCTTGATATGAATATTGGAAACTTCAATTACTTTGTATTATTCCACCTAGCCCATAGGGTACTGATACAAGAATAGTGATATTGATAATCAAGGTGACAACAATGATGATAATGATGTTGCTGTTGTTAGTGCCATTGAGTCTGTTCTGACTCATGACTGTATATATAGCAGAACAAAACACTCCCTGATTCTGTGCCAGGCACATGATCTTTTTTATGTTTAAGCCCGTTGCTGCAGCCACTGTATCAGTTCATCTAGTTGAGGGTCTTCCTTTTTATTGTTGACCTGCCACCCTCCCAAACATAATGTCCCACTCCAGGGATTGGTTCCTTCTGGCAATGTGTCCAAAATACATAATACAAAGTCTATCTGTCCTTGCTCCAAAGGACTCCTTTGGTTGCACTTCTTCTAGGATAGATTTGTTGGGTTTTTTTGGCAGTCCATGGTATATTGGGCTGTAGCTGTAGCCCTGTGGCATCTGATCCTATCACATCTCAGAAGCTAAGCTGGGTCGGGCCTGGTTAGTACTTGGATAGCAGACCTCCTGGGAACACCAGGTGCTGTAGGCTTGGGAGACGGACCTAACAACCCACTCCACAAAGTCAGTCTGCCATTGAAAACCCTATGAACCACAGAGAAGCACTGACAATAGTGTTACCCTGTTGTACTATGAGTCAGTCACTATGTTGTCACTATGAGTCAGATACCGACTCGATGGCACTTAACAACAACAACAACATGGTATATTGAAAATTTATCTCCAGCATCATGAATTAAATGCATCAATTCTTTTCCTGTATTTTTTGTTGAATGTTCAGCTTTCCCACGTATATGATGTAATTGAAAATACCATGGCATGAGTCAGGCACTCCCTCATCTTCAATGTGACATCTTTAATTTTCAGCACTTTAAAGAGGCCTTTTGCAACAGCTTTTTTCCCAGTGGAAAGCACCTTTTGATTTCTTGACTGCTGCTTCTGTGCATGTTCATTGTAAAACAAAGTAAGGTAAACATTTGGACAACCACAGTCCTTTCTCCATTTGTCCTGAAGTTGTGTACTGACCCAGTTGCAAGAATTTTTGTTTTCTTGATATTGAGGTATAATCCAAACTGAAGGCTGTGTTCTTTGATCTTCACCAGTAGAGGTTTCAAATCCTCTTTACTTTCAGTAAGCAGAGTTGTGTCATCTGCATACCTCAGGTTGTTAATGAGTCTTCCTCTGACCCTGATGCCACATTCTTCTTCTTAAAGTCCAGCTTCTTGGATTAATTCCTCAACATAGATTGAAGAGAGATGGTGAACGGATACAGCCCTGATGCACATATTTCTCAACTTTAAACCAGCCAGTGTTTTCCTGTTCTGTTCAAACAACTGCCTCCTGGTCTATGTACAGATTCCTCATGAGTACAGTTAAGTACTCTGCTATTTCCATTCATCACAATAATTTGTTATGATCCACACAGTCAAATCCTTTGCACAATTGATAAAACTTAGATAAACATCTTTCTGATTTTCTCTGTTTTCAGCTAATATCCATCTGACATCAACAATGATGTCCCTGGTTCCATGCCCTCTTCTGAATCTGGCTTGATTTTCAGGGAGTTCCCACTCTATATACTGCTGCAGTCGCTTTTGAATGATCCTTAGCAAAATTTTGTTTATGTGTGATATTCATGGTATTGTTTCACAACTTCCACATTCAGTTGGATCACCTTTCTTGATGATATCCACAAGTATGGATCTCTCCCAGTTAGTTGGCCAGGTAACTATTTTCTAAATCTCTTGACATAAACAAGTTAGCAACTCCAGTGCTGCATCTGTTTGTTGAAACATCTCAACTGGTATTCCATCAATTCTTAGAGCCTTCTGTTTAGCAAATTCCTCCAAGGAATCTTCCACTTCGTCCTTCAGTGCCATTGGTTCCTGATCATATGCAACCTCTTGACATGGTTGGCCAGTCAGCAATTCTTTTTGGTATAATGACTCTGTATATTCTATCTTGTACAGAAGTTCCTGCATTATTCAATATTTTCCCTGTAGAATCCTTCACTGTTGCCATTCAAGGCTTGATCTTTCTCAATTTCTTAAGTCTGAGAAAAACTGAGCATATTCATCCCTTTTGGTTTTCTATCTCTAGATCTTGCACATGCCATTATAATACTTGATTTTGTCTTCCTGAACTACCCATTGAAATCTTGTCTTGAGTTCATTCACTTCATCATGTCTTCCTTTTACTTTAGCTGCTTGACATTCAAGGGCAAGTTTCAGTTTCTTTTGACATGGAATTTGGTCTTTTCTTTTTTTCCTGTCTTTTCAATAACCTTTTGCTTTCCTCACGAGTGATGTCGTTGATGTCCATACCACAACTCATCTGGTTTTCTATCATTAGTGTCTAATGCATCAAACTTGTACTTGAGGTGGTCTCTGGTGGGATGCACTCCAAGTCATACCTTGGAGTTAGCAAGTCAATTTTGTACACTTGTTCTAATTTTCTTCAGTTTCAGCTTGAACCTGCCTATGAGCAGTTGATGATCTGATCCACAATCAGGACCTGCTCTTGTTCTGACATTTGATATTGAGCTTTTTCATGATCTCTTTCCACAAATGTAGTCAATTTAGATCCTCTGTGTTCCATCAGGTGAATTCCATGTGTATAGTCACTGTTTATATTGAGAAAAATGAATTTGCAATGAAAAGATCATTGGTCTGACAAAATTCTATCATGCAATTACCTGTATTGTTTCAGTCACAAAGCCCATATTTTCTGAGTACTGAGCCATCTTCTTTGTTTCTTACTTTTGAGTTCCTGTTACCAATAATTGTCAGTGTTTCCTGATTGCAAATTCAGTGTATTTCAGATTGCAGAACTTGGGGAAAATCTTCCCTTTCTTCATTTGTAGCCTTAGTGTTGGTCACATAAATTTGAATAATAGTCATATTAACTGGCCTTCCTAGTAGACCTATGGATAATAGTCTATCACTGACAGCATTGTACTTCAGGAAGATCTTGAGATGTCTTTTTTGATGATGAATGCAACCCCATTTATCTATAATATGTCATCCCCAACATAGTAGAACATATGATTATCTGATTCAAAATGGCCCATGCCAGTCCATTTTAGCTCACTGGTGCCTAGAATTTCAATGTTTATGCACTCCACTTCCCTTTAGACAATTTCTACTTTTCCTACATTCATACTATGTTCATTCCACATTCTAATTACTAATATGTGTTTACAGTTATTCTTCCACATTTTGAGTTGGGCCACATCAGCAAATGGATATCCCTGAGCCTTTGCTCCATTCCCCTCATTCAGGTAGACTCTATTTTGAGGAGGTAACTCTTCCCCAGTCGTCTTTTGAGTGGCTTCTACCCTGGGGGCTCATTTTCTGGCACTATATCTGACAGTGTTTCTCTGCTATTTATAGGATTTTCAATGGATAATTGTTTCATTAGTCAGCTGCCAGGTCCAATTCCCTATTCTTTCTTAGTCTGGAAGCTCACCTGAAACCTGTTCATCATGGGTGACCCTGCTGGTATCTATCATATTAGTAGCATAGCTTTCAGCATCAGGACAACACACTAGCCCCCACAGTATGACTGACAGACACACAGGGGCTCATAATGATAGTAAGGAAAAATTATTTCAATAAAAGCTATGCTAAGAGATTTGGATGGTTTATCCAATTTAATTCTCACCCTCATACTGTTATGTAACTATAATATTCAGCTTTAGGTAACTATAACAAAATTGCTGAAAATAATAAGTTAATAAGGAAAAAAGGTTTATTTCACCATACATGTTTGGAGGTTAGAGTTGATGATTAGTTGGCATCATTGCTTTCAATAGGTTGTAAGGCAGCACATCATTGTGGGAGTATGTGGCAAAGCAAAACTACTCACGTACTGCCAGCAAAAAAAGAGAAGGATGAGGAGGACAATGTCCACCATTCCCATTCAAAGGAATACCTTCAATGACCTAATGACTTCTCCCTACATTACACCTTTTAATGTCCTTGATATTTAATTGCCTCTTTTAAAAAGGGTCAGCTGTCTATGGATAGAAAGATGATAGACAAATGCTAGATTGATAGGCAGAGTATTAACTTTTTCTGGCTGTGATAAAATATGTTAGCACTTCAATTTAAAGGAAGAAAAGAGTTATATTTGCTCATAGTTTCAGAGATTTTAGTCTATAGCCAATTGACTCTGTTGTTTCCAAGCCTGTGGTAAGGTATGATAAAAGAAAGTTGGTCACTTCTTGGTTTCCAGAAAGGAGAGAGAAAGAGAGAAAGAGAGAGATAGAGGAGGGAGGGATGGAGAGAGAAAGAAGGAGAAAAGAAGAAGAAGAAGAAGAAGAAGAAGAAGAAGAAGAAGAAGAAGAAGAAGAGGAGGAGGAGGAGGAGGAAGAGGAGGAGGAGAAGGAGGAGGAAGGGGAGAAGGAGAAGAGAGGAGAGGAGAGGAAGGGGAAGAGAAAGAGAGAAACACATCAGAGTTCCTTATATGTCCTTCCAAAGTATTCCACCAATAACATTCTTCCTCTAATTATGTCCTATCTCATAAAATTTCTACCTCCTCCCAGGAGCACCCCCAGCTGAGGATCAATACATAAGTCTTGGAGTGTTGTGTGAACTACTTTCCCTGGGGAGATGTTAGGGGAACATCCATTCACTCCAGATAGGGGGCACACAGAAAGACCAAAGAAAGGACTTTGTCATAATCCAACTTGGTATATCAATGAGTTTCTTGTGCTTGCTTACAGGACAGTGGGTGATCCAGATAGCATAATCAAAGAGTCCCATAGGAAGCTGCCTTACCAAGGTGTCCCACCCTTAGCCAATTGTTTCCCTCTTATATAACTTAGTGCATGTGCAGCTAGGGCAAGAAGGAGTGGTGATTGGTATCTCAGGGGATGGTATTATGGGGACATCATAGAGGTCTTGAGAGGGCATTGTGACCCTCTTTCCCCTTTCCCTCCAAACAGGAACCAAGCAGTTTACAATTACCATAGGCCTAGCACCCTGCTATAAGGTTATTTATTGTTATGAGTAAGACCTAACGGCTTGTAGGTTATCAGAGGGGTTCTGTTTCAAGATGGTGGTGATTATATCCAGGCCAGGTGAATCAATTACATTCCAATGGGATATTGCAGATCCAAACTATAACAGATAGAAATATACAGATGATAGACAGATAGAGATAGATAGATAGATAGATAGATAGATAGATAGATAGATAGATAGATAGATGATAGATAAAAAAGTGTACACACAGACTGGGACAACATCCACATAGTAATAGTGTCAGACAATTTCCTCCCATGTTGTAAATTTCCTGTTGTAAGTTGCCCTCAAGTCAGATCCAACTCATAGTAATGTTAAATACAACAGAATGAAACACTACCAAATACTGTGCTATGCACACAGTCTTTTTATATTGAGTCCATTGTTGCAGTTTTTATGTTCCTTCTCATTTTGAGTCAAGACACATGAGCACAAGGAGGTCCCAGGGACATTACTCTATTCCTGTCATTAAGGTCATCTGTACTTTGAGAAGACAATTCTTCCCCAGTCATTTCTTAAATGTCTTCTTGCCTGCAGGGCTCATTTCCCAGCACGTTGATATTGTTTTTCTGCTATTCATAGTGTTTTCAATGGCTAATCATTTCAGAAGAGGACTGTGTGGTCCTTCTTTTTAATTATTTCTAAATACTTTCTATTAGTTTGTCATTACTTTTCAGGCATCAAAGGAGAATTACTAGAACTGAGAAGGCTAAAGCAAAACTTTTTTAAAAGAATAAGATAAGTGTCAGATAGAGGTTATAGTAGTAAAGCAGTCAAAACCAGAACAAATGCATAATTGTGAACTTTTGTGTGCATTTATCAGCACTTTAAATTGGTAAATGATGGAGGACCCTTGAACATAAATGGCCCTGGGAAAGGTCTAAATAGTGGGAAAATAAGCATAAATGGCTTGGATAGCCTATGAGCAGGAATGAGAACAGATGTGAATTGAGTTATTTTTCCCCAGAAAATACCCACATCAATGAAAAGCATAACAGAATCACAGAATGATCTAGTGAGATTCTCTCCTAGTCCTTGAGATCAGTGCTGGATCACAAATCCAAATTGTAGTCTCTATTCAAATTCAATTATCTACAATTTCAACTAATAGAATGTTCACTAGTTTATCACAAGGTCATAGCAATGTGTTTGATCTTATTCTAAGTACAACAGAGATTCATTAGAGGAGTCTCAATGGTCCCATTTTTCTTCATAAGTTTCATGAAGACAGAACAAGTTGTTGTTGTTATTGTTAGGTGCTGTAGAGTCAGGTCTGACTCATAGCAACCCTATATAAAACAGAACAAAACACTCCCCAACACTGTGCCATGACTGGCACTATGTCAGTACTTCTCTGCTATTCAAAGGGTTTTCAGTGGCTGGTTGTTCTGGGATTGTTTCAGGAGTGGGATGCTAGGTCATTCTCCCATTTTTTGCTGTGCTGAGGATCAAATCTTAAGGCTTCAAAATGAACAGAGCAAGTTCTCTACCAAATGAGCTAAAAATACTGGACTTGTAATCTAACATGCAAACAATACCTGCATGTTCCTTTCCTCAGTACTTTACCCTGTTATAAATTTCACCAGTGTTCACTCATTATAACTTCAATTATGTTTGATGATTGAGAGTTAGCCTACTTTACTAACTTCTGGGGTTGCTTTTCATTTTTATTTATCACCACAGTGTAAAATTCTACTATTGAATTTCTCTCTATTCTTTTCTTGCATCACAGATTTTATGGCTTTTTTTATGATACCCAACTACTTGGCCTTTAATTTCCTTTGCTGGAATTGTGCCATTTTATAGATTTCTACCCCTGAGTGGCCTAGGATTCAAGAAGCTTTTTATCTCTTATTCCCATGCCACTGTATTCTCTAACATTTACTCTCAAGTTGGCTTTCCATGTCAGTAAACAAAACATGGAGATGACAATTTGAGGGACAGTTTTAAAAGACAAGCAACAATCCATTTTTAGTTTCTGGTGATATTCTGTGCTGAAGTCACAGGCTTTCATTATTCAAGACAAATTAAGATTTATGAAATTGCATTGCATATAAACGTATGGGAGTGGTGCTGGCAACTGTGGATTTATGAAATAAAAGACGAAGATACATTTTCCTTTTGCTGTTAGAAAGGCTGTTCAAATGGAAATAAGCTGAAATTATCATTTAAAAAGATCTCTTATTTTCCTGTAAAATTACAGCAGCTACTTTTAAAATAAATTTTTCTATTTCTCAGAGAAAATCGACCCATCATTATGGTTATTGAGAAATTTTCCACCTAAACTAATGAAGGTAACCCTTCTTTTATGATATAAAATAATGGACTGATTTTTAAACATCTATCCACAAGTATTTTTTTACATCAAGGTATATTATGTGTATTCATAAATTAAAAAATTAAAATGGCTATTTCTCTTAAAAACATTGAATCCAAAAGAGTTTAATGGGATTTCTGAAGTTTAATTTTGATATGAGGGCTTAGTTTGAAAATTACACCTCAACACTGAGCAACTTTTTGTTTTAAATTAGCTTCTTTTTCAGCTTTAGATCTATTCCACATCATCAAATGGTTTCACTTTATGCAAAAATATGAAATTATTTCTACCCAAAAATAGGATAACTGTAGAACTTTGCCCACAGCTTCTTTTCCATGCTTTTCTACCTTTAAGCTAGTAGATGAATATTTTCATATGTGAGGATCCTACTTCCTTCATGTAGTCTCATTACTTCCCTTTTATTTGGAAGCCTGTTCTTTATTACGATGACATGAGAACAATTTTATAATTTCTGAAATAGAAAAACTATGCTTGTGTGATTTGAATACTCGTGGTTGAAGGTATTTCAGTGGTTTATTTCCTTCCTCTCTCTCTCTCTCCCTCTCTCTCTCTCTCTCTCTCTTTCTTTCTTTCTTTCTTTTCTAAGATTGGGAAGTTGAACCCAAGATCTCAACATAGTCTTTGCAAAGGCTTTACCACTGAACTGCATCCACAGCCCATTTTTTTACTCTTTGAGACAAAGTCCTGCTAAGTTATTCTGTCTGCCTCTGGCCTCGACCTTGTGATCCTTCTGCCTCCACCTCCAGAATTTCTGGGATCACAAGTGTGCACACTCTACTTGGCCAATAGTTTATTCTTAATGACATAACTGGGATTTTCCATTACTTTGGTTTTTATTTGCAGCCTTCTGTCTATTACCAGTGCCATTCTCAGAATCTAGACTTTGACATCCATTCTTGGCTCGATCCTGAAAAAGATCTTATAGCATGTAGTACCTTCCTGCCTTTCCCATCCATTACCTGGCACTAGAGTATTTCTGTCAACATCTTACTTAGCAGCATGAGCTTTGAAATTATTCAGCCACAGGTTAGTCTAGCTCTACTTCATACTAGTTACAAGGCTGAGACATCCTAGATAACCTCTCTGGGTCTTGGTTTCTAAATTTGGAAACTGAGTCTATTGACTAATAATACATTGGTTTGAGAGCAATAGCTAAGATCAGATGAAATAAAATCTTATCATGTGTGAGATATGATCAAAAGATATGGTGAATGTATAAGGTAATGATTTGTTATAGTAAAAGACACATTGCCATTAATCTTCCTCAAAGTTCATCCTCTGGTTTTGAACACGTTTATCCCATGAGTGTGTTTACTCGCACAGTCGTGGCGGCTTTGATGTCCTGGATCAACTCGAAATGGTCACCTTTCATTGTTGTTTTGATTTTGGTCAAGAGCCAGAAGTTGCATGATGCCAAATCCAGTGAATAAAGTGGATAAGGATGCATAGTGGTGTTTTTATTTGACAGAAATGGCTGTACCAGAAGCAATGCATGACATAGATTATTATCATGAGAGAGGATGAAACTATAGACTTTCAAGAAAGAGGACTTCCAGAACTGTTCATGAAAGAGGCAAGAGCGATGGGATGAGTATGTTTTAGCCAAGAGGAGTATTTTGAGGGGGATTAATGGTAATGTGTCTTTTACTGTAATTTTTTTAAATTTAAATATTCACTGTATTGTTTGTAAACACCTCTTAGGATGCCTGCGAAATAATATATGTTCAAAACTAAAAGTATTATATTTTTTGCAAAACTGTTCTTGCTAAAAGACCATAGGTTTCTTGAGACTAGGAAGATACTTCTACTTTTGATTTGTTTTTATTAGTTTTACTAAATATGATGCAGCTGACACAGAGTAAAATCTCAACAATTTTATTGCAATTGTGTTCAATTCAATTAAATAAGATTTGCCTCACTGTTTTACATTTCTGTCCTTAATCATACTAACAATCTGCATCTTCAGAGCCTTTTTACTGTGTCCTTACAGTTTTCCCTGCCTGCAGCTGTATAATCCTGGTATTGGATCCTGTCAGATGTGGAAAGCTAAGCAGAGCTGGGTTTAGTTAGTTCTTGGATGGTAGACTGCCTGGAAACACTAGATGCTGTAGGCTTGGGAGAAGGCCCTGGCAGCTCAATCCCATAAAACAGACACTGAAAACCCGATGAATAGCAGAGAAGCACTGATATAGTGCCTGGCATGGCATAGTGTCGGGCAGTGTTTCATCTGTTGTATGCATGGTTGCTATGAGTCAGATCCTATTCAATGGGATCTAACAAGAAATGGTTCTCCCTGTCTGATGAATCTTGCTCTGTTGGTATTATTATTCCTAAGATCATATCTTAGGAACTGTGTAGTAATGCTACCCTTTAGGTCCATTCAATATATTCTAACAGGTCAGCAAGTATTGGCCACTTAAATGGAACTGAAACTATCACCAAATTTGGCCCAACTTTTCAGATTTTTGTTTGAACAACTCAGAGTTTATAAGCATGAGTCCTACATTACTTGTGGACTTTGTTACTCTCTTTTCTTCTGTGTAGTTTATTTTAATATTCCTACTAATGGCTAAATATAGAAAGGATTCCTTATCCAATATGGGAATCACTGAAAAAAATGGCTGTCTTTCATATAAACCCAACTATTAGGAAATTTATTACCTCCCTTTCCTTAATTAATTAGATTTTCTTTTGTTCAGCTAATTCCTACCACCAAGAAGCTTTCTTCCTTTAACTCTTATCCTATCTTTTGGATCCAAGAAAGTCAGTCTGATTCACTCCCTACAGAACTTTCAACTATTTAAATGTAGCACCTTGCTAACAATTTGAGATTTTACCACAGAAAACAAAATTGCTTCCATCAATTATGCTTTTTGAATTTTAATCTTGAATTGTCTAATAATAATCTTTGGACAAATCAGTTTTTCTGTATCCTTGGTAATGACTCATGCCCAAACTCATAGTACTATGATATATTCAGTAGGAAAAAAATGTCAAATAATCTCTGGGCACCAAATTTCTAGACCAATTTGAGACAAATCCAGTTGTCTATCAGTATTGATTTTTCTTTTTGCTGAAATTATTGTCCAATATAATCTTAATTTTTTTATTATGTGCTTCTAATACTCATTCAACTCTCTTCTCTCTTGAAACTACCAGACTGTTTTAGCAGATAGATGTTTTGCTTTATTAAATTTTATTGCTAATTTTTGACTCTGTCATTTAGCACACTGCCAAAATATTTTTGGATCCTGCTTTTATCAGTATCTGAAATAGAATTATTTTTCTTCTCCGTCTTTCAACCACTTAAACCTCTGGAATTACTTCTCCTTCCAACTATTTAGTAGCCAAACTCATTAACATTTACGGCATTTTTAAAACAACACTTTTTCTGAAACGTCTCTCACTTTTCAAATCTCAAGATTTCCAAATCTCAAGATAACAAGGTAAATGCTTGATTTAAAATATATATGCATGTAATCTATAGCCTGCAACCATAGCCCTGTGGCATCCGATCCCGTCACATCTAAGAAGCTAAGCAGGGTCGGGCCTGGTTAGTACCTGGATGGGAGACCGCCTGGGAACACCAGAAGCGGTAGGCTTGGGAGAAGGACCTGGCAACCCCCTCCCAAAAATCAATCTGCCATTGAAAACCCTATGAACAGCAGAGAAGCACTGACAATACTGTTTCCCCTGTTGTACAGAGGGTCACTATGAGTTGGATACCGACTCAACGGCACCTAACAACAACAACAACAACAACAACAACATGCATGTAATCTGAAATTTTTCCTGTCATGAGTATACCATAGATCCCTTCATGAACATTATGAACATTTAAAATACTTAATTAACATTTTTTTATGACTAAACATGTTAGAAAGAAAATATGCATGCTACAGAAAGTAATTGTTACCTTTTCTTTCATAAAATTAAGCTTTAGTCATTCAAGTAAAATTTAAACTATTGATTACTTTCTTTTTTTATTTTTTAGTACTGGGAGAGTTGAACCCAGAGCCTCACACATGCTAGACAAGTGTTTTACCACTGAGATGAGCCTCCAGCCTCTTTCACCCTTTTAAAATTATTATTATTGTTGTTGTTGTTGTTGTTGAGCAGAATCTCACCGAATTATGCAGATTGGCCCTAGCTTTGAATTTGTGATTCTCCTGCCTCAGCCTCCTATATTGCTGAGATTAAAGGAATATGCATGGTACCTGGCTATAATTGTGTTTTGTATCATTAGGACACTATTCATAATTTATTAGACATTAAATTTCAATCAGATTATGAATTTAAAAATATATAAAAACCTAGTTTCTTTGGTAGTTGTTAAGTGCTGTGGAGTTGGGTCCGATTCATAGCAACACTACCTGATGTTTTGCCATGCCAGGCACTATTGTCAGTGTTTTTCTGCTATTCATAGGGTTTTCAATGACTGATTGTTTCAGGAGTGGTGTGCTGAATGCTTCTCCCAAGCCTATAGCACCTACTATTCCCAAGCGGTCTCCCAAAGCCCAACCAGACCCAACCCTGTTTAGCTTCCAAGATCTGACGAAATCAGATGCCAGAGTTGTATTGGTGGTGAGGTGTAAGTCCAAACAAATGATAGGGGAGAGAGAAACATAACTAGAAATGCTCTATTGGCTTTGTTTTGCTCTGGCTTTTTTCAGAATCAATTTATTTTAGATTCTGCCACTTCCCTCTTCTTTCTCTACAATTTACTGGAACTTCTTTATCTCTACAACATAACTTGAGCTAAAATCCATTTTTCCAATCTCCTTCAGAGAACAATGGCCTCCTACCAATCTCTCTTGAGACCCTGCCACCTCAATATGAGAAACTGAAGGGAATTTTTAAAATTATAATCTTATTTCCATGTCAGGTCTGAAAGCATCTAAGGACTTTACTCTGAAGATAATGTCTCTGCTGTTGAGATCCATCAGCCCCCAATTAGTCTTCTTTCCTAGTGTTTCTGAGAACTACTAATAGATAAAACAAATTGGTAGACTTTTTAAAATACTTTTAAAATACTTTTTTCCTAGTCATATGGAAAAGGCTTTTCTTCTTCCAATCCATTTCCCTTCATTTTTAAAAAAATTGTTAATGTATATTAATTGTACAAAATAATGGGCTTCGTTGTTACATTTCCGTACATGCATATAACCCAATTTAATCATTGTTGTTGTTAGGTGCCGTCTACTCGGTGTCCTACTCATAATGACCCTATGTACAATAGGTGAAACTCTATTGTCAGTGCTTTTCTGCTATTTAAAGGGTTTTCAATGGCTGATTTTTTTTTTTTTTTGGCAGTGGGTTGCCAAGTCCTTTTCCCAAGTTTGATCATAGTGAACACACTATTTACATTGCATTAGTATAATACATTGTTTACAATTAATGAAATAATATTACTACTTTTTTCTTTTTTTTTCTTTCTTTGTTTTAGCATTTATTCATTTATTTACTTCAGTGCCAGGGATCAAACCCAGGGCCTCATGCCTGCTAGACAAGCATGTAACCACACTGAGCTATCCCCCAGGTCCTAGTTATATTTTAATTTTAATTGACATATAATAATTTTAATTATCTGTGGAGTTAAATATGATATTTCAATACATATGTACATTGTATCTCCCACGTCTGTCAGATTGTCAGCTGTGGGGGCTTGCATGCTTCTGTGATGCTGAAAGCTTTGCACCAGTATTTCAGATACCAGTAGGGTAGCTCATGGGAACACATTTCAGTTGAGCTTCAGACTTTACAGACTAGGGAGAAAGAACTGGCAACCCATTCCCCAAACAATAACCATTGAAAACCCTATGAATATCAGAGAAGCATTGACAAATATAGTGCTGGAAAATGAGCTCTCTAGGCTCATTCATTGAAGAAATGACTAGGGAAGAGTTGCCTATTTATCGTAGAGTTGACCTTAATTATGAGAATGGAGTAAAGCCTCTGGGACCTCCTTTTGCAGATGTGGCACTACTTCAAAGTGAGAAGAAACATGGTAGCTGCAAAAATGAGCTCAACATAAAAACATCGTGTGCATGGAATAGTGTTAGGTGTTGCTTCGTTCTGTTGTACATAGGGTCCCTATGACTCAGATCCAACTTCATGGCACCCAACAACAACACACATTATATAATGACAAAATAGAGGTAGTTAGAATACCTATCAACTTAATCCAGTAATAGTATGTAAAATCCATAGTTTGTTTTGTTCATGCTATTTGTTATACACTTCTCTGAGTCTTCATGAATGGATATCACATGTTCACCATTACAGTATAATACATAGTAGTTTTAGAGCCTGAAATATCCTTTGTTCTTCATCTATTCATCAAAATGCTATTGTTGTTGTTAGGTGCCATCAAGTAGGGAGAAGGAAACATTACCCAACATTGTGCCATGCACACAATCTTTTTTATGTTTAAGCCTATTGTTACAGCCTCTTGGCAATGCATGTAGTTGAGAGTCTTCCTTTTTGTTGTTGTTGACCCTCCACTCTCCCAAACATGATGTCCTTCCCCAGAGTTTGGTCCCTCCCAACAACATGTCCAAAATAATTACTTTTCCAGAATGTCATATACTTGGAATTATAAAGAATGTAGCCTTTTTGGATTGACTTCTTTCTCTTAGAAATAGGCATGTCATATAGCTTTAGTCTTCTACATGAGGATATCCAGTTTTCCCAGCATGATTTGTTGAGGAAACTGTCTTTTCTCCAACTTATGTTTTTCATGCTTTTGTTGAATATCAGATGGCTATAGCTGGGAGGTTTATTTATGGACTCTTTATTCTATTCCATCCTCTTTATTCTATACAAAAATCAGTGCAAAATGGATCAAAGACCTTAATTTGAAACCTGACTCTTTGAAACTGTTTAGAGGGAAGAATAGAGAAAAGACTTCAAGTTATAGACATAGGCCAAGGCTTTTGGAAAGGACCTTAATAACCCAGAAAACAGTAGCAAAAATTGATAAAAGGAATTGCATGAAATTAAAGATGTTGCATACAGCAAAGGAGACAATTAACAGAGTAAACAGAAAGCCTACCAAATGAGAGAAAATCTTTGCCACTATATATCAGATACAAATACCATTGTTGTTGTTAGGTGCTGTCAAGTCAGATCTAATCTTCATAGGGATTTCAATAGCTGATTCTTTCAGGATTGTTTTCAGGATGTACTTGCTCATCTTTGTTTATTGTGGTGCTATTTACACGAGCCAAGGTAAGGAATCAACCTAGGTGTCCATCAAAAGATGAAAATACAAATCAAATGTGGCATATATACACCATCAAGTTTCTTTCAGCCTTAAAGAAGGCTGAAATTATGGCATTTGCAGGAAAATGGGTGAAAGTAGAGATCATCATTTCAAGTGAAACAAGATAGACTCAGAAAGACAAACATAGCATGTTGTGTCTCACATGTGGACACTACATTTCAACATATATTCAATATTTTAATATACATATATGTCATGAAAGTAAAAGGAAGACTATATAGTGAGAGAAAAGGGACCAAAAATGTGGGAAGAGCAATAAGAAAGGCTCATGGGAGAAAGGAAGAGAAATATCACATTTTTTGATATTTTCCTCTCAAAGACAGAATCTGGATTTAAATACACACACACACACACACACACACACACACACACACACTCTTACTCAAGACATATAAGCAGAAGGGAGACCATTGATGGGGTGGAAGAGGATCAGTAGGGGAAAGGGAAGTCATGAGAGGGTAATGGGGAGAGGTGAACCTGCACAATGTACAATGATAGGCATGCATGGAAATGTCATGAAACCCGTTAATATGCACACTAACTGAAAATACTAATAAGACTATAGACAAAAGGAAATATGCATGTAAGTTTTCTCCATGTCTGTTCACTCTTTGATAGGTCATTTCTTATTGGTACTGAATAATATTTATTTTTCTGAATGCACCTGTTCATTTATCCACTCTTGGTTGGTTCCATGTTTTGGAACCATAATTGTGGAAATTATGAATAAGACTGCTGTAACATTCAGGTGCATATTTTTCTGTATACGTAAGTTTCCTTTGGCTAAGTGTCTATAGTGCAGTTGCTAATTCATATTGTAAGATGGCTTAGCTTTGCTAAGAAGGTGCTGAATTATCTTCCAAAGTGGCTTCCTATTATTTATTCCCACCATAGAAGAATGAGAATTCCTCTTTCCCCATATTCTCACTAATATTAGGTATTGCTATGTTTGGAACTTTAGTCATTATTATAGGTGTGTATTGGCATCTCATTATTGTATGAGTTTGCTGTTTCCTAATGATACATGATGCTTAATATCTTTTCTTATGCTTGTTTTTCACTTGCATATCATCTTTGTTAAGGTATATTTTCAGACAGTTGCCCCTTGAAAATTGTGGGATTTTTAAAAATTATTCTTTGCATCTTCTTTGTTTAAAAATTGTTTAATTCTACTAATTAACTATCATATGATCCAACTATCCCACTTCTGGATATATATCCAAAGGAAATGATATTAGCATATCAAAGATACACCTTCATGATCACATTTATTGCTGCACTATTCACATAGTTAAGGTATGGAATCAACGAAGATGTCCATCAGTAGATGAATGGACAAAGAAAATGTGGAATATAAACACATTGGACCATTATTTAGCCATAAGAACAATAACATGCTATCATTTGCAGAATAGTGGATGGAACTGCAGGTCATTATTTTAGGTGAAAAGAAACAATCACAGAAATACAAACCACATATTCTCACATTGTCTCTCATGCATGTTTTTTTTTTCTTCATTGAGTTACAAACATCATTTTAAAGAAAAAAAATCAATTAAAGCAAAGTCCTTTTATATCTCCTCTCCCTTTTTTCAGTCATACTGACCTGTCCTTTGGAATGCTGTTTCAATTCTATATATAAGTGTATGAAAACACTTGGAGTAATTCATTGAATTTAACTGCTCACACAGTTGCTTCCTGTGTTAGTTAGATTTCTGTTGCTGTGATGAAAGACTGAGATAAACAACTTAAAGGAGGAAATATTCATTTTGGCTCATGATTTCAGCCCATGGTGGGTTGGTCTTGTTGCTTTTGGGCCTGTGGTGAGGCAGGATTAGGTGGTAGAAATGCAAGGCCTAGGAGGTTTTCACATCAGGATGCCCAGGAAGCAAAAACAGGAAGAAGAGTCTAAGTTCCTACTGTCCCTTTCAATGGCACACTCCCAATGACATCACTTCTTTTCACAAGGCCCCACCTCTTAAATGTTCCTCCACTTCCCAATATCATCACAGGCTGGTGGCCAAGCCTTTTAACACAAGGACTCTAGGGGACACTGAAGATTCAAAATACAGTATTTCCATTATGGATTCTTTTAAAGTCTTTCAAAATAGAATCATCTCTGTAGCCCCAGCCATGTGTGATTCCAAGAATAAAATAAGCATTCAATACATGATTTTGAATGAATGTCGCTACTGAATTCAGCTAACACAGTTTCTATAGTTAGTTGTATATATCATATCAAACATACAGTAACCATTTCCTGTTTCAGATGAAGAGGCATAATGGAAGGGTTTTCAAAAAGAAAAATAAAACATTTGAAAGGGGTAACCTGTCAGGCATTTAAAAAAATATTCTTTGTCACGACTTCATTCTATATCAGCTAGCTGTATCATTCATCAAAACCAAATCCACTCTCTTTACCTTGGCCTTTTACTAAGGATCAGAATAAGACAAAGATTTAAATACTTATTGATCATTTCCAGGTAATCAGTAGTCAATTCTAATGAGAGGACAAGAAGATAGTGGCAGAATCACTTTGACCTCTTAAATGCAGACAATTCATTTAACATTTAAAAGAACAAATTACTATCATTACTTTAAATATACATATAATGCATACATATATGCATATATATGGATATTTATATAGACACACATAAAATAGGGGGGATCAGAAGTTGAAAATGAATTTAACAATACCTCACATAACTGAGGGAGAAGGACCCGGCAGCCCACTCCCAAAAAACAATCAATCAGCCATTGAAAACCCTATGAACAGCAGAGAAGCACTGACAATAGTGTTTTGCCTGTTGTACGTAGGGTCGCTATGAGTCAGATACCGACTTGATGGCACCTAACAACAACATATAACTGAGGAGAATGGTTTTGTCTGACCCAGAACCCACTTCTAAGCATTCCAACATGCTCACAAGCAACCATATTAAAAACATAATTTTTAGCTGCAAAATTGTAAAATACTGGAAATAACCTAAATAACTATTAATACAAGCCAACCTCTTTATGTGATATAGCAGACAAAATAAAAAGATAAGGTTCATATGAGTCAACATGTACAAATCTCAAAAATAGGAGGCAAAATTTTAAGTAGTAGAATTATATGTAAAAATAGGTAGAATTTATATAAATTAAAAGTCAATATATTTTGTCTAGATATGAATATATTTTATTCTACACACACACACACACACACACACACACACACAGGTGTATTATAAATGGGGTAGCAAGGAAGATTTTGGGAAGAGGGTGACATAGGAAGTTCTAGAAATCTGTCATTCCAAACAGACAATTACACTGGTAGTATCTGTCTGATGTAACTATTTTAGAATGCTGAAGTATACTGAAAACTTGCAAAGTTCAGAGCAAGAATTGGATGGCAAATTAGGTTGATTTTGTTCTCCTCTGCTCTTGGGGGAGGGTAGATTTTCCTAAAGGAAAATCAGAGTGCTTTGTGTGGAACAGTTGCTCACAAAACCCCAAACAGCACTCATTATACCACAGAGGCAAAGATGGAATCTCAAGACATCAAAGTTCATATTCTGTAAAATTTGTGTATGATGCTGTACTACCCCAGCCTTTTCATGGAGGTTTGCCCTTTAGGTAGATATCCCTCTGTACAACTCTGTGGGAATCTTCAGATCCCTTAGCAGTGCATATATGTACAAGTACTGGTTCCAAATTCCTGTCTTCTCCCAAACCCCTGTCCTTTCTCCCTAGGGCATATTGCCTTTTCTTTTCAGCCAAGTCATCCTTCAGCATTCTGGGCCGCTTGACTGCAGCTCAAATGTAATGCCAAACAAATCAACAGAATAGCTGTCAGGCCTTCACTGGAAACAATATTAGCCTTGTCTGTTCATACCGAGAGCAGAATGGAAGTGACACAAATAAAATGTAATGGGATAAAATATATTGCTCAATGTACAGTAACAAGGAACTATCGGTTGGTGATTTCTTTTCTCTCTCCTCACTACATTTCACTATCATTTCTCTCTGATTTCTTCATGGTGTTATTTAATTAAGTGGTTATGTCAGCATCGAACACATAGTATGAGTAAAATAAATGTATTTTAGTGAATGAAAAAATAAATGTGTTAAATCAAATTCAATGAATCTGATCACAGAATCTGTACTTAAGAATGAAGAATGCAAAAGCTTGGAAAAAGTTGTGGCCTAAAAGCCACCCGATGAACCTATTCTCTCTGAAAATGAGTTTTTTTCACTAAGTTACTAATATGCAATTTTTTGATGTTATTTGAAAGTAAAATGTATTACTATATGGATCACTTAATTCCAATGATTTACAATACCAAATGTCTGAGAATTGTTAATGTTAAAAATAGGAATGGTACTTATGGCATCCACCCACTGAACCCATCAAAATGGTCTGGAAGATTTAGAGATGAATTGAGATTACATATGCCAATACTATTGCCTTTGGATTCATGGAATGCCTATGTGTCCAGGAAACAAATAACATATGGTACAATTTTAAATAAAAGAATATCACGTCTTTAAGTCTACAATTTTATTTTACTTAGTACAATTCTTTTCTGTCTCAGTAAATTCTATTTTCAAAAATTTTTTAAAAAGATGAATATATAGGGAACTGGTAAACATTTTTGATGCCTAATATGTCCCTGTTACTGTTCTGCATTTTATGTAGAAACTCTCTTTTCATCGTTGCAATAAGGTAAGTATTGTTATTAATTAGACCAGACAGCTGTAGGAAATGAAAATATCATGTCCAGGGCCACTCAGAAAGTCAGTGGTAGAGGTGCTCTTAGAGCTGTGTCTACGTGGCTAGAAAGTCCTGCTTTATGTCCAATTTTAACTGCTTTATGTCCATTTTCACTGCCTTCTCGCTGTGTTTATCATTTCCTTCCTAAACTGCATTAGAAAAAAAATATATCCAGAAATATTCTTGGCAAAGGACTTGCTTGCTGAAACACACTTGCCATTGGTCCTTCTCTAACATTTAACATTTGTGATCCTGTTTGCCGAATGAAGAGAAATGCTACGACTTGAGACCAAATGTTTACAGAGAAGATTATTCTTGATGGCCTTCTGCTTGAAAGTTTAAAATTAAAAATGGAACGCTATTCCCTGCTAGTCGCCTGCCAAGCTATGTAGGAACAGCAACACGTTGCAGGGCAAGGCATCTAAAGCTGAGCACTCAGCAATACATCTTCCTTTGCCCCCAGTGTTAATATCCTCTCTCCTCTTTCAGAACAGAAAATAGTAACCAATACTTTTAATAGCTGCCACTTTCATCACTTTAACTGCAAATAAACTCAGCTTTTGTTTCACCCTCCAGAATCTACAGACCATGGATGGACACCTCTGGCTCTGTGGAGTCCTGGAACTGTTGCTCTGAGGGAATTACTACTGTGTTCCCCCCAATACATCTTACTACAAAAATGATAAATGGTGGTAAAGAAGCAAGAAAAAGATCATAGGAGACTGTAAATATGTCTCTCAGTTCTCTGAGTACCGCAGATTTCTTACCTTGAGGGCATATAATTGCACTCATCTTATGCTATGTGGTAGGAGTAAATGAAAGTGCCATTTTCTCTTCCAACAGAATTTGTAGAACAGGGGTATTTGGCCTGAGGAGGAGACAGAAAGAAATAAAATACTTCCTTTTCTCTTGATCTGTTTAGCTAAGGAAAGATGAAAGCGTTGGTTGAAGACATCATTGCAATTCTACAGCCAAATGTGCTGGTACACTCAGTAGCCAAGAAGACATGTAGGACAAACACTGATTGTGGGAAGACATGACTGGGTTTAATTTTCACATTTGTCACTCACTGGCTGAGTGACCTACGACATGTAGGGTAAGTTCTCTGAATCTTGGTTTTCCTGGTTGTAATAGGGTGGCAGAATTAATGTATCTTACACTGTTGCCAAGAGAATGGGGTTGCCAGATATACCAATAAAAGTCCAGGATGCCTACTTCAATTTGAGTTTCATATGAACACCAACACCATTGAAATTTTTAGTATAAGTATGTTCAAAATATTGTGTGGGACATACTTATACTAAAAAAAAAATTTATTTGCTTGAAGTTCAAATTGAAATTATTATCTTTTTTCAGGAAATTTACTACAGACATCAAGTAAAACACTTGCACAATGCTTGTCACAAATTTGTTCAAAAACATTTACTTCCCTCTCTACCTCCTACACTTTAGTTTCATGCTGTACACAAGGCCTCGTTTTCTTTAAACTGTCAAAATGAGTCTAATTTAATTTTATTTTCTTTGAAGCCACTTAGTAAAGTATCAACTGTTCTCTTTGTTGAGAGCTTGCTGAGGAATTTCAGCCCTTGGCATCAAAGATTCTAGGAAAGCTCAAGATGTCAAGGCTGAGTCTCTTTCAGTAACTGACTTAGGAAGCAAATTAGTTTGTTAGCTAGAAAATGCAGGCAAGTCTTGCTGGAGTTATATGGTACCATTTTCAGTGGAGACACAGATATTTAATTTCATGATATTTAATCTGTGCAACACAGAATAGCTAGAAAAAGATAATTCTTCATTTCACAGTTGGAGAAATTGAGGCACTGATTGATTTTTGTGAGTGATGTATTCACAAAGAACAAGTCAGTCAGCCAGAAGTAAGAAGAAAATAAAATTAAAGGTCAATTCCTTGAATTCTAATCAAAAGTTATTTTTCCATATTTGATGTCAAAGAATGAAGAGAGGAGAAAAGAAGACAGAATGTGTGGAAGTATTTGGAAAGCTTTAGGAAAAAAGGCAGTGAAACTGAAAACATTATTATATTCTAGAAGTTTAATATATTTGTCACAGTAAAGTCTATTTACCATCATTCCGGTATTAAAATGAAGAGCCAGTGAGCTATACTTGAGCAGCATTTAAATTAGATTAATGTGCACAAAGGTTAGTAGTATGAAATATAACTTTAATTTTCATTTTACACTTGGATTAAGTCCAGTCTTCTATCAATGTGTTATTAAATTCAATTTAAAAAACATTTACTCTGTGGCTAAAAACAACCATTTTTTTAAAAGGATGATTATTAGAAAAGCACACATTTATTTTTAATGTTTACTTATTAAACATAATAAACACTACAATATGTGTACATTTGATTTAGCTACTAGCCATGGAAATATTAAACCTTTTATTAATGGGTTCATGTTGTAGAAAAGAATACATTGTACTCCTATTGGACCTTGGATAAAATGATATGCATGTTTTGTTTGTTGTGAGAAGCAGTGGTACCTCTCTTGATTTCTATTCCATCTCATTTCTTTTTATCTTTCTATGTCTTAAATAAGATGACTTTATGGAACATTTGCCTAATATGCTCTGGGTTCAACTCCCAATAATCTTCTAAAAAAGACTATTTATCCTAGAAAGGACTACATTGGCAATATACTAAAAATAAACAAACAAACCATATGAGCTAAGTGGAAAATATAACCTCACAGCTGGCTTAGAATGAGTCTCTACTTGTAGTCAAGAAAAACTGAATACATCTGAACATATAAAAATATTTGGAGGACATTTATTCTATGTTGTAGATGACACCATTGACTGAAATACTAAAATATTTGACAAGGTCTTGAGCTAATATCTGCAATTATGTTTCCTAGTATTTTTGGAGTTCTCTGTCTTCCAAATAGATAAAAAAAAAAAAAAAAAACAGAGATAGTCAACAAGTATTCTATTAATGCCAAATAATTGTTTTCAGGACTGCAAGTTTTGTTGCTCTAAGTATTTCACCTTTTTGTTTTTCTAAAGGCAGTGTGAGGTCCACAGGAGGAAGTCTATAGCTTTCATCTTGATTTATAGAGATGATGATAAAAGTTTAGTCTCACAGCTTGTTGCCCGCTCCTCTGGTAAAATGCAGCCTACAGCATATGTTCAAAGACAGGTTAGCCATAGCAGAATGTAGTGTGATTTTAGTAAACATAGCCTACAGTAGGAACATATTGAATTCAGGTTCAATTGCACAGAAAAGAAATAAGAATATTCCAGTATGCCGTATATTTTCCAATTAACTTTATGCCTAAGATTTTTATATTATTTTATTTTCCCTCTTAATACTTAGAAAGTTAAATTTGTAGTATGAAATGGCCAATATAAGATATAAACACATTGAGGGAATATTTAGCCCAGATGTAAATATTATGACATGAATTCATTCAGAATTTTTAAAAATTCTTTCTATATAGTAGACACTGTTGCTGGAGTCTATACTCTCTCATATATTTTTAGGTTTATAAACTATTATGGGAAATAAATATGCAACTTACAAATATTGAAATATGTTACAAAGAGAAAGTGCAGGTTGCTGTGGAATAATAGAAAATCAGGATATACTTCTCTAAGGGAGTGATATTTCAGCTGAAATTCTAAAGAATGAGGAGTCAGCCAAACTAAGAGCAAAAGTAAGGATGTTTCAGTCAGAAGACTGAAAACATGAAGGCTCTTGGCAAAGGGGTATGGTGCTGATCAGAGATGAATCCAGATTTGCCTAACATTTGGAAGTCAAATAGTAAGGAAATGACAAGTCAATCAGTTTACATTTTCTTTTCTTTTCTTTTTTTTTTTTTTTCTGCTGTGAATAGAGATTGCACTAAAGTTGTGAGGAAGGAAGCAGGAAAACTAATAAGTGAAGCTTATGAGAATTGTAAGGGCTGGGGTTTAGCTCACTTAGTAGAGCACTGCTCCACGCTGGGGACCCAAGTATGATCCCCAGCACCACAAAAATGGTGGCAATTCACTCCTCAAACAATCCGGAAACAATTAGCCATTGGAAAACCCTATGAGGTCGTATCTGACTCAAGGGCACTAAAATTATGGGAATTGTGCAGTAGCAAAGGAGGTAGAAAGAAATGAATACCATTTTCTGAATGGATAAGAGAAAATAATTTAAAAACTTCAATGTATGCATAAAATTCACTGAAAAATGTTGCATTGTGTTAGTCAATTTTTTTTTTTTTGCTTCTGTGACAAATACCTAAAAGAAACAATTCAGACGAAAGATTTATTTTCACTTGCAGTTTCAGATGTTTCCATCCACGCCCCATGGGCCCCATTGCCTTAGGCCTGAGGCAAGGCTTCAAGCAATGATGATCATAGTATGTGGCTGAGGCTGCTCACGTCATAGAAGCCAAGAATCCTACAGCGAGGAAAGGGAAGGGGACAAGGTATAACTGCCCAGGACATGCCCCAGTGATATACTCCTTCCCACTACACCCCACCTCGTAATATTGCCATATTTTAAATCCACTAGGGCATTAATTCACCAATTAAATCAGAGTTCTCAGGTTCCAGTCATCTCTGAATAGCACAACCAGCTAGAGACCAAACCTTCAGCCCAGGAGTCTTTGGGGGAACACTTCCTATCCAAACCATTACAAGCATGCTGGAATATTCTTACTTACAAAACTATCCTTTGAATAATTTCAGAAAAACCTGAAGAAATAGAGATGTTGTTGTTAGGTGCCCTCCAGTCTGTGTCCGATGCATAGTGACCTTATGTACAATAGGCAAAATGCTATTGTCATGCTTCTCTGTTATTCATAGGGTTATTCATAGGCTGGTTTTGCGGGGAGTAGGTTTCCAGGTCCTTCTCCCAAGTCTACAGCACCTGGTGTTCCCAAATGGTCTCCCATCCAAGTCCTAACGAGGCCCGACCCTGCTTAGCTTCCAAGATCTGAGGGCATTGGAGGCCCCAGTGGTACAGCTGCAGGCAATAAACACATAGTGGCAATCAAAATATTAAAGAAACTGTCTGAAATGCATGATAACAAAAGAGAGCATTGTTATATGTTTTATAAAGACATCAACTCACAAAGGCACAGGGAGTTGTCCTTTTTCCTTAGTACAACCTTCGGAGTCTTATTCTAACTATGGCATAGAGGAGTGAGAGGCTTTCTTCTTGGCTACTCTTAGAAGGGTCCTTTATTCATGCCTGCCCTCATGTTGCATTGCCATTAACTCCCTTACATAGTGACTTTTACAAGTGTGTGAACTGGCAGAAATGATAAATGATAGTAACTATGACAAAACCGGGATGAATAATTTAGTTGTTACTAAACAATTCCACTAAGTCAAAAGGGATAAGAATGTGTTGACTTCTTCCATCATCCTAAATTGGGTCAATATGGTATTCTGCAAAGGGATCCCCAGAACAGATATAAAACAGAGATGGCCAAAGTGAACACATGAGAATATGATAAAAGATGACTGTGAGGTGTTGGTGATGCTCAGAATGGTGTATCATTGTTAAAAAATTCAACAAAGCACATAATTTATAATTGCAAGGGTAAAATAAGATGATAGAAAAGTCCCACAGTTAATTTTGATATTCTTCAAAAAAATTTTTATGCTTTTATAATTGGTGGAATGATCTTTGCCTTTGATATGGAATGATGTGTGTTGGAATCACTATCAACTCCCTTAAATTATTATTACTAATAATTATTATTATGGTACTTAGAGGTTGAACCCAAAGCCCCACACATACATGGCAAGCTCTCTATGACTAAACTACATGCCCTGCACATTTTTAATTTATTTTTATTTTGATATGGGTTCTTGCTATCTTGTCCAGGCTGCTTCTAGTCTCAACCTCATTATCCTCCTGCTTCAACCTCCTGAGTCCATGGGATTAGAGGCATATACTAGCACACCCAGCTTCACTCCTTTAAATTATAAAGATGATTATAATTCAGAAAACATTCCAGATATAAAGAGATTCTAGCAGTGAACTTCAGATGACAAATTTGTCACTACAACTTAATTCTAAAGAAAGATCGTACTATAGTTTCTTGTTTTATAAGACAATGCTGTCCTAGATTCATGGTAAAGTGATATTTAAAGAGAAATTCCATTATCAAAGAGTTAAAATGTGATTTTAATTTTCCTAACTATAACTGATATATTAGGTATCATCTCCAAAAATGTTATTTGATGCACATAACATTTATCATGTAGTCTTTTTTTTATTATTATTTGGCTTAACGAAATAAAAATGAATTTGAATAACTTGTTGTTAGGTCTCCTCAAGTCACTGTCCTACTCATAGTGACCCTACATACAACAGAGAAAACACCATTGTCCATGCTTCTTCACTATTCATAGGGCTTTCAATGGCTGACTGATTTTTTGGAGTGGGTTGCTGGGTCCTTCTCCCAAGCCTACAATACCTGGTGTTTCCAGGAGGTCTCCCATCCAAGTACTAACCAGGCCTGACCCTGCTTAGATCTGACAGGATCAGATGCCACAGTGGGATCAGTGAATAACTTAGAATGGGTGTATTATAAATATTTTAAATATCTCAACCATTTTCTTCTTATTACAAAGTTAAAAAATGAAAATCATCATAGATACTTAGATAATTTCACAAACACTTATTTTGTGACAAAAAATGGAAATATAATGAATTTAAGCTACATCATCTAATGTGCACATATCTCTAGTTCCCTTAGGAATGGTTGATAGTGTTGTCAACTGAAAAGAGCAGGTAGTTTGAAATGAACAATTCAACTGGATGTTGAGCATACTTGAACTTTTCAGGGACTTAGCACACTGTTGGAACCATCCTTTTATTCTCTGTTTGAACCACTAAGTGCCTTCTTTTTGGAGTACCATTGATCATCCAATTAAACCCTCAGGTTATTCTTATGCAAGAAGTAGTGGGGTATGTTTTTAGAAAATTATCACAGCTAAGATGAAGTTTATAACACATACACTGTGTGTATATATGTATGTATGTGCATGTGCACATTTCTTATGACATATGTGTATATGTACATGCAAATTCCCTATGTAGGGTACATGCAGTGGATATCTCTACTCTTGTAAAGAGACACACAGACTGGACAGGCAAGGTCAGCCGGAAGTCATTAACATTTCTGAAAAGCATCAGGTAAATTTCATGTTATCCTAAGAACTAAAGATATTCATGAGGAATACAAAAACTTATGAAAATATTTAGCAATAAAACTACACATTTTGACTACATATAATCAGAGCATTAATGGGAGTGGGTGGAGAAAGAAGTCAAAACCATAGGTAGACCTGGTCATTCTTACCAATAGAATATTTCAGGGAAAGCCTGACCATCAAGACAGAGCATTTCATTTTAGGAGGTCAGGTCGTATTTATTCCCTATTATCCTTCAGATCTAACCAATAGTCTGCAAAGCTACAATAGGACATTCTCCCCAATTCCAAGGTCAAACTCTGAAATAATGTAATTGAGCTCTGCTCCCTCTTGATCTCTTGGTTTTGAATGACAGGTGTTTAGATTTTTGTGATAAGCTAGACTTTGGGCAAACATATTTCTCTACTTAAGGTGACAAAACTGAAGGGAAACTGTGCCTTTGCCCAATTAAACATCATCAAAAGCTTCCCTAAAATAAAATTAGGGATATTTTATGTAATCTCTCGTAATCACATGGGGAATTTCACCAGAACAAGGCTACATATTAAAATCTACATCTACCATCTCTTTTGCTGAGGCCTTAACTATCAGTAGGAGCATGGTTCTTTAAAATAATGGAGATGAGACTATATGCCAAAACTTCCTCTTATGCTAAAGGCTAGGTCACAAGAGAAGGAAATGCAAATGTGGCTCCTTTTCCTGGGTAGCTTATGGTCCCTATCATTCATTCATAATTGGAGAAAGGCCACTCCTTTATTTTTACTCCCACCATCTATTTACTATATTTTTTGTAACAAATCTTTCCTTATTTTTCCTGTTTCTTAACAAAATCATCATCCTTCGCTCGTTCCTCTGGCCCCTTGATCAACAATTGTTGTTGTTGTTGTTAGGTGCCATCCAGTGGAGTCCGACTCATAGCGACCCTATGTACAGCAGATCGAAACACTTGCCGATTCTGTGCCAGGCAAACAATCTTATTTATGTTTAAGCCCATTGTTGCAGACACTGTGTTGATCCATCTGGTGGAGGGTTTTCCTCTTTTGCGTTGACCTGCCACTATCCCAAACATGATGTCCTTCTCCAGGGATTGTTCTTTCCTGACTACATGTCCGAAATATGTAAGACGCAGTTTGGCCATTTTTGCTTCCAAGGAGCACTCTGGTTGGACTTCTTCTAGGACAGATTTGTTGGTTCTTTTGGCAATCCATGGTATATTCAGTAGACGTCTCCAGCACCACAATTCAAAAGCATCAATTCTTTTTCTGTCTCTCTTGTTCAAAGTCCAGCTTTCACAACCATATGATGCCACTGAAAATACCATGGCATGAGTCAGATGCACCTTCGTCTTCCATGTGACATCTTTGCTTTTCAATGCTCTAAAGAGATCTTTTGCCACAGCTTTTCCTAGAGCAATGTGTCTTTGGATTTCTTGACTGCTGCTTCCACGGGTGTTGATTATAGAGCCAAGTAAAGCAAAATCTTGGACAACCTCAATCTTTTCTCCATTTAACTATTGATCAACAATAGTGATATAAATTAGAATCCATTCTCAAAAGGAAATGTCAATATTAGGGGTCCACAACTTAAGCTAGCATATGTATCAGGCTACCAATGCAGGTGTTGAATAGTGAGTCACTCTGCAAAGAGGAAATAAACAACAACAAAAACAAAAAGCCACAAGAAAGAAAAGAAAGAAAGAAAGGCAAGTGTGAGGATCTGTTGAAACACAGTGGCAAGTGACCTGTAGTAACTGTGAATGGCTGAGGAGTCACAGTAGTTTAATAGACCTGCTGGGCATATCTAAGGAGAGAAGCAATTTTTTCCTTTGAACAAAGTAGTTACATATGTCTGTTAGCACTGTGAAATCTGGAATGAGGATCAAAATAAACATTCAAAACCTGCTCAGGATAGTAAATGAAAGCTATCAACCACACATAATCATCATAAGTGCCAACAATAACAAGAAGAAAAATAATTGCCATTAAATATCTTATTATGATAGTTAAAATACATTTACATATTCATTCTTTACACATCAGTATTAAAAACATCAATTCCAGCTGAAAAGGGTAGAATTCAGTGTCTTACAGTAAAAGGGAGAATGTGTTGTCTCATGCAATTGAAAGGTTTCAAGTATGTCAGAATCCAGGCACTTAGCCAATGACATTCAGAACTCAGACCCTATGTTATTGCTCTCCTCCCTTCCCCAGGGTCCCATCCAGACATGCTTTACTTTCGTACCAGAACAAGCTTCAAGTAGCTCAGAATATCAAACTTGTTTTTTTTTATTGAGCCCCAAAAGAGAGTCTTTCCCCAATTCTTATAATGAAAAGGGCCATAATTGAGTTCCAGTAGCTCTGACCATCCATAGGAAGTCACATGTCCTTCTGTCACTGAACCATGCTGGCTTGTGTTGAATGAAGAGGAAGGGTTCAACAGAGGAATGATGGTAGACATAGTTATATCCCACACTTTTATTTAGAAAGGAAAAGAGGAACTTGAGGTCTAGTATAGAGAAGGATATGATACCTACATGCAAAAGGAACTGCATATAACTCTCTTATAAAGTATGTACTAAAAACAAGAGTGAAGAGAGCTTACAAAATGCAATAAAAATCTCCACACATGGTATTACATGAGTATGTACAATTTTTGTATTTTGATGTGTCAGAAATTTACTTTTTTTGCAAAAGGGGGAAAAAGTGGAAAAGAATTTAAACCCCAGCCATTTAAGACATTTTAGAAATAAAATAAAAATTAAAGTTAAATATGAGAAATATTTTGCAGGATTCTGTTTGTTTTTATGGGGTTATTAGCAACTGAGCTATAACTCTATATAATTCACTGTATTTTGGGAGGGAAAGGTGAGTAGAAAAAAGAAGAAAAGGGTATTGTAACTTTCACTTTTTTCAACTTTCACTTTTTCAGCAAACTTGCCAGATGGATCTTTTCATCATTAGTTCAGAGGTAAGAAAACTGATGATCAAGGAAGCAAAGTATGGTTCCCCAAATGCCCTGGCTAGTAATTCCAGATTAGAATTTGAATTGAGATTTGGTTGATCATAAAGGAATTTCTAAGGGAAAAGCCGACTAATCGTGTTCCTGCTAAACTAAGTGAAGAAATAATGTTTAGCTAAGGAGTTTGTATTAATGTCGATTTATGCTTCTCCCCCCTCTTTTAATAAGAAAATTATCACGTGGAAGTCACTGGTATAAAATGCATCACGTTTTGATAAATTCATCCTGCTTATAAAGATATTTATAGATAAGGAAGAAAAGTTAATCTGTATTCTAAGGAGGAAATGACTATTGGTTGGCAGTTAGGGATGTGTTTATATTTGTACAAACTGACATGTTGGTTTAAAGATGTAGAAAAAATAAGTAGTTTTAAACAGACTTTATGTTTAAGAGGAATAGATTCACATGTTGCCTCAAAGTGCCATAAACAGGCTGGATTAGAATGTTGGAAAACTCAGCTCTTTGGGAAATTCCAGGAATACAGTTATTTAGAATGTGACTCTGATTGCCTCATATTGTACCATGTTTAATCTCTTTTACTCTTCCCACTTTCTTTGTGGCTAATATTGAGGGAATATTTGAAATGGGAAAAGTAACCTTTTTATTCAAGCCCTGATGGTGTTACCATATGGTTTTAGCATTTGGTTCCATCCTTTACGCCCTCCTGCTATTTATTTATTTTAATCACCACTTGTGATTAGTACAAAGAAAGCCTCTGAGTGTCTATTCCTGGCTGTCTTCTCACTCACGCTTTGGCCCCAGATCATTCACTTTCCCTTAGCTGCAGAGTTTGCCATCTTTAAATGAGCACAGTTGAATGAAATACTTAAAAAAATGATAGTTTCTTATGTTTTAAGAGAATTTCTATTATCTGTGGATTTTTTCCTCGCTAAGTTCCAAAACCATCTGTGCCTTCTCATGTATGGCCAAGACTTTTTTGAGTTTCAAATTTGCTTAGAGCTGACAAAACACAACATCTGTATTTCAATTCAAGAAAAAGGGCTCATTTGAAAGCTTTTTAATGCCCCTGGACCACAATGAGATCAAATTGAAGAACAATTTTTAGGAGTTGAGTGCAAAGGAATTAGAA
>VMDO01015755.1:36407-50186 GCA_007922755.1 Pedetes capensis
ATATATATATATATATATATATATATATATATATATATATATATATATATATTTGTTGATTTCACAATGTTTCCTTATTTGGAGGGGGATGGACTTCTCTTCATTCTGTTTTAAGAATGTGCCAAAGTATGAGAAAATGATGGAGTTATATGCAGTATGACACAAAAATCTTAGTTATTTCATATGTTTTTATTTTAGAGGCAGGAGAAATTGATTAATGAATATTTGTGTCAAATTTGTGATATGTAACTTTTCATTTCAAGTTGCCTCTGTTTTGTTGGGTTTTGAAATACTTTTCTGATTAATAGAAACTAAGTTTTTCTTCCCCCTTGAACACATATTAGTCATTAAAACCCTCACTTTGTAATCAATGTTGTCAACAGAGCATGCATACGTTTGGATGTATGTGTACAGGGACATAAAAGTAGAGTATTATTAATTCATCACCTCACTACATCAGACCTTGAGGCTCCTATACACACGGATGAAGCAATTCTTCAATTATTTGCAGAAGAAACTCTGCTATGGCCTTGGACCTCAGGATAGTCACCGCAAACAACAGCCCTGAAGAGGACAGGCTATGGGAAGAAATTATCAATGTAGGAGCTGCAATTTTCCCAGTTTGCTGACATGGTAGCAGCTTAAAATGATCCTTTGCCAGTAGCCACAAAATCTAGCAGTGACAAGGAGTAATTCTCCCCCTCTGCCCTTTCCTCTGAAAGCCTTGATCTACTATTATCCTGAGGGTAACCAATGTCATGACATGTCTGCAGCCTTCCTTATCACCGCTGCTAATAACAGATTCCTGCCTGGAGACAGTACCACGAGTACAATTTTAAATAGTCTCTTCTGCCACAGGATGATTTTGTAAAGCAGACTCCACCATTGAGGAAATATTCACAAATGTGCCAATGATAACAAATCCAGAAGTCACTTGGCAATATTTAAAATAAAACCTTATTACTGACAACCTGACAACTTTCTCTGTCTCTCTCTTTCTCTCCACTACATCTTAACATAAGACCTTCAGAGACATCCTTGTACTAACACTCTATCGACTTCAGAATGATGCCGAGCAATTCAGCTTTTAATCCAAGTCAGTAAAAGAGGTTGCATCCTAAACAACTGCTGTCTGAGACAAGAGTGAGGGTTGGCTAGTTAAGATGGGAGGAGCTGCGTCAAAACAAACTTTCTTCGAATTAAGAAAAAAATAAGATAGCTCCAGAAAAAAAAGTTTTTTGTTCATAACAAAGTTAATATTTAATATGCAACAATAAAAGATACAAATAGGTTGGTTATCCCTGACACCACTTGATGAAACCTTTAAAAGAGACAAAATCTCCAGGTTCACAGCAGCTTCTAATCCATGGTAGAAAGTATGCAAAGTAAAGGCATAGAATGGAAGCCTCATCCAAACGATCCAAACGATAAAATTTGGAAGGGGACTACCTCCACTTCACCAAGAGGTCAATAATAAGCATGGAGAAAGAGGCTAGAGGAGTTAAGGATGGAAAAGTCTCATTGTACAGAGTTGTTGTTGTTGTTGTTGTTAGGTGACATCAAGTCAGTGCCTCACTCATAGAGATCCTACGTATAACAGGAGAAACTCTACTATTCATTGGGTTTTCAATGGCTGATTGTTTTTTGGGAGTGGGTTGCTGGGTCTATCTCCCAAGCCTACAGCACCTGGTGTTCCCAGGTGGTCTCCCATCCAAGTGCTAACCGGCACTGATATCTAGATTTTAGTAAAACTTATCATTATCACCCATTTACTATGAATATGTGCTGGATGATAAAGGAAGAACAATTCAAGGATTGTGAACAACTCCTGACCAAATAGAGCACAGTGAGAGATTTAACACTTTTTTAAAAATATCTGAAAGGATATGCTTTCTTTCTTATTTTGGGTAGTTAAGTTCCTTAAAGGAAATGTTAGATGCCTTAATATAAATTAACATTTCATGAAACTTCTCTGGAGTTCAGAACATCACAGTATGTGCTTAGTTACAATTAATTTAAGTGTTTTATCCAATTTGAATGCCGGATTGTAATGGTTTCTGATTTTTAACTTCACCATGTCACTATATCGTCCCTTGTGATAAAGCACAGGAGAAAAAGCTTCTGCCCTTGCTGTCTAGACAAATGAAGAGTGGGTTTGTAAGACACATTCAGGTATGAAAGTAATTTTTCATGATTTACTTCTCTTCTATTTCTGAATGCTAATAAATATAAAGCTTTTCATACACATATTGGAATTTGTATGCAAATGAGTACTAATCAATAACAAAATGACTAAACGAGTGATGAGTGAATATCAATAGAAAAAATGGAGAAAAAATTCCTAAAATCAATCTATATACCATCCTTTGTCCCCAATACAAAGCTTTATAGACATTTGATTATATGATTTTCTTATTAAAACATCAGTTATTCAAATTACACAGTAACATATAGTTAGTATTGGCAATGTTGGAACTAGATAAAAATGATACATTTGATTGATTTCAATATAACATAAGGCACTTACTTATTCCTTCACTGAGAAATTAGTAATTGAACAACAAATGAGCTGCAAGAATACGAGGCATGAAGGGACACAATGTAACTTGACAGACTAATAAGAAAGATAGTAGCTAAATTTTACTGGACAACTTGAATTATTAGAACACTCTAAGGTGGTGGTGGTTGTTATTTTTAGATATCATCGAATTGGGTCCAACTTATAGTGGTCCTAATTACAACAAAAGAAAATACTATCTGACATTGTGCCAGGCACACAATCATTTTATGTTTAAGCCCATTGTTGTTGTTGCAGACACTGTGTTAATCCATCTAATTGAGGGTTGTACTTTTTTCACTGACCCACCACTCTCCCAAATTTTATGTCCTTCCTCCAAAGATTGCTCCTTCCTGAGTACATGTCCAAAATATGTAAAATACAATCTATCCATCCCTTCCAAGGAGCACTCCAGTTGCACTACTTCTAGAACAGACCTGATGGTTCTTTTTGAAGTCTGTGGTATCTTGGATATTCATCTCCAGCACTATAATTCAAAAGCATCAATTCTTCTCCCGTCTCCCTTATTCAATGTCCAGCTTTACGAATCACATTATGCGACTGAAATACAATAGTATGACTCAGGCAAACCTTCATCTTCAATATGACATCTTTGCTTTTCAAAACTTTAAAGATGTCATTTGCAACAGCTTTTCTCAACGCAATGCATCTTTTGACTTCTTGACTGTTGTTTCCATGGGTGTTGATTGTGGAAGCAAGTAAAGCAAAACCTTGGCCAGCTTCAATCATTTCTCCATTTATCATGGAGCTGCTTACTGATCCAGTTGTAAGGATTTTTTGTTTTCTTCATGTTGAGGTGCAGTTGATACTGAAGACTATGCTCTTTGATCTTCATCAGTTGTTGTTGCAGTTAGGTGCCAATCAAAGTCAGTCCAACTCAAAGTTACCCTATGTACAGCAGATCAAAACATTCCCTGATTCTGTGCCAGGAACATCATCTTATTTATGTTTAAGCCCATTGTTGAAGACACTGTGTCAGTCCATCTGGTGAAGAGTTTTCCCCTTTTGTGTTGGCCTGCCACTCTCCCTAACATGATGTCCTTCTCCAGGGATTGGTCCATCCTGACTACATGTCCGAAATATGGAAGACGCAGTCTGGCCATTCTTGCTTCCAAGGAGCATTCTGGTTGCACTTCTTCTAGGACAGATCTGTTTGTTCTTTTGGCAATTCATAGTGTATTCAATAGGCATCTCCAGCACCATAATTCAAAAGCATCAATTCCTCTTCTTTCTCCCTTGTTCAATATACAGCTTTCAAAACCATATGATGGGACTGAAAATACCATGGCATGAGTCCGGCACACTTTCATCTTCAATGTGACATTGTTACTTTTCAATGCACTAAAGAGATCTTTGACAGCTTTTCTGAAAACAACGCATCTTTTGATTTCTTGACTTCTGCTTCCATGGGTGTTGAATTATAGAAACAAGTAAAGCAAAACCTTGGACAACCTCACTTGTTTCTCCATTTATTGTGAAGTTGCATACTGTGCCCGTTGTAAGGATTTTTGTTTTGGTGATGTTGAGTCACAATCCATACTGAAGAATATGTTCTTTGATCTTCATCAGTAAATGTTTCAAATCTTCTTCACTTTCAGCAAGCAGAGTTGTGTCATCTGCAGAAAGCAGGTTGTTGATGAGTCTTCTTCCAATACTGATGCCACATTCTTCTTCATAAATTCCAGCTTCCTGGATTATTTGCTCAGTATAGAAACTGAACAGATATGGTGAAAGGATACAGCACCGATGCACATCTTTCTTTACTTTAAACCAAGCCGTGTTTCCTTGTTCTGTTTGAACAACTTCCTCCTGGTTGATGTGCAGATTCCTCATGAGTACAATTAAGTGCTCTGCTATTCCCATTTTTCCATGTGTTATCCATAATTGATTATGCTCCACTCAGTCAAATGCCTTTGCATATTCAATAAAGTATAGATAGGTATCTTTCCGATATTCTCTGCTCTCAGCTGATATTCATATAATGTTAGCAATGATGTCCCTCATTCCCCACCCTCTTCAGAATCTGGCTTGATTTTCTGGCAGTTCTCTGCCTATAGACTGCTGCAGTCACTTTTGAATGATATTTAGTAAAATTTTGCTTGTGTGTGATATTAAAGATATGGTTCAATAGTTTCCACAGTCAGTTGAATCCCTTTTCTTGAGAATAGGCACAAATGTGTATCTCTTCCAATCAGTTGGCCAGATAGCTGTTTTCTAAATCTCTTGGCATGAACATGTTAGCATCCCCAGTGCTACATCTGTTTGTTGAAACATCACTATTGATATTCCATCAATTCCTGGAGCCTTGTGTTTCACCAATTCTTTCAAGGAAGCTTCCACTTTGTCCTTCAACACCATTGGCTCCTCTTCATATGCAACCTCTTGAAATGGTTGGTCATCTACTAACTATTTTTTTATAATGACTCTGTGTATTCCTTCCATCTTCTTTTGATGTTTCCTGCATCATTTAATATTTTCCTTGTAGAATCTTTCACTATTGCCACTTGAGGCTTGAAGTTTTTCTTCAATTCTTTAAGATTGAGCTTGTTTTTCCTTTTTTTTTTTGTCTTTAGGTCTTTGCACATATCATTAAAATATTTTATTTTATCTTCTCAAGCTGCCTTTTGAAATCTTCTGTTTAGTTCCTTAACTTCATCATGTCTTCTTTTTACTTTAGTGGCTCAACATTCAAGGGCAAGTTTTAGAGTCTCTTTTGACATGTAATTTGGTCTTTTCTTTTTTCCTATCTTTTAAATAACCTTGTGCTTTCCTAATGAATTATATCTTTGACATCATGCCACAACTTGTCTGGTCTTCTATGATTGGTGTCTAATGTATTACACCTGTTCTTGCCATGGTCTCTAAATTCATGGGGGATATACTCAAGGTCATACCTTGGCTCTCAAGGTCATACCTTGGCTCTCATACACTTGTTCTAATTTTCTTCAGTTTCAGTTTGAACTTGTATATGAGCAGTTGATGGTCTGATCCACAAACAGCCCCTGGTTTGTTCTAGCTTTTGATGTAGAGCTTTTCCATTGTCTCATTCCATAAAGGTAGTCAATTTGGTTACTGTATGTTCTGTCTAGTGAAGTCCATGGGTAATAGTCGCTGTTTATGTTGGTGAAAAAATGTATTTTCTATGAAAAGATCATTGTTCTGACAAAATTCTATCATGTGATCTCCAGAATTATTTCTATCACCAAGGCCATATTTTCCAAATACTTAGCCTTCTTTGTTTCCAAGTTTTGCATTCCAGTCACCAGTAATTATCAGTGCATCCTGATTGCACGTTTGATCTATTTTAGATTCCAGAAGTTGGTACAAATCTTTCCTATCTTCATTTGTGGCCTTAGTGGTGGGTGCATAAATTTGAATAATAGTCATATTAACTGGCCTTCCTTATAGGCGTATGGATATTATTCATTAACTGACAACATTGTATTTCAGGACAGATCTTGAGATGTCTTTTTCATGAGGAAATGCAATCCTATTTCTCTTTAGTTTGTCATTCCCAGCAGAATAGACCATATGATTATTTGACTCAAAATGGCCCATGCCAGTCCATTTTAGCTCACTGATGCCTAGAATGTCAATGTTTACATGCTCCATTACTCTTTTAAAGATTTCTAATTTTCCTAGATTCATATTACTTACATTCCATGTTCCAATTATTAATGGATGTTTAAAGTTGTTTCTCCTTTGAGTTTTGCCACATCAACAAATGGAGGTCCCTGGGGCTTTACTCCATTTCCATCATTAAGGTAGACTCTAATTTGAGGAGGCATCTCTTCCTCAGTAGTCTTTTGAATGACTTCCAACCCGGGGGCTTCATTTTCCAGCACTATATCTGACAGAGTTTCTCTGCTGTTCATAAGGTTTTCAATGGCTAGTTGTTTTGGGAGTGGCTTGCCATGTCCTTCTCCCTACTCTCTCTTAGTCTGGAAGCTCAGCTGAAACCTGTCCACTGGTGGTCACCCTGCTGGTATCTGAGATACTGGTGGCATAACTTTCAGGTTAATAGCAACACACAAGCCCCCCAATATGGCAAATTGACAGACATGTGGGGGTCTTCATCAGTAGATGTTTCAAATCCTCTTTTCTTTCAGCAAGCAGAGTTGTGTCATCTAAATATTGCAGGTTGTTTATGAGTCGTCTTCGAATCCTGATGCCATGTTCTTCATAAAGTGCATCTTCTCAGATTATTACTCAGCATGGAGACTGAAAATGTATGATGAAAGGATACATTCCTTATGCACACCTTTCCTGACTATAATTGCCCTTAATTTTATAGCTATGTAAGTGAAGGCACATAGAGGTTAACTTGCTTACACATGATCATACAAGTAGAAATCACCATTTAGGATTTAAATCAAAGGTATGACTTTCCAGAACTCGCTCACTCAATGACCATGCCCAAATGCTTATGGGAGAGATATTTAAAACCTACTCTTCTTTCTTAATTTAGCTCTACCATAGTAAGCAGATGAGGCCAAATATCTGAATGCGACTACCTCCATTTTGTAGCATCTAATTTAAAAAGTGTCATTTCTTATGCAATGTGTTATGTTGGTGGTATGGTAGTGCATGGCTAGATGAGGGGTCTTTGCAGGACAAGGCTGTAGGAAATCTCTGGAACTGACACATAATTGCAATCATACAGTGTTCCAGCAACTCTCCAGTGCATCTGGTGCTTTTCTTCATTAGATAGGACAATAATCAATTTTCCACCTGTGGCCACTGTTTAATATAATTGTTACATGTGAAGGATTCATATTTTTTGTGATACCCTTGTCATTTGTATTTGTTAGGAAAAAATACTCTAGCTTGATATTAAACACATATAAATAATTGTTTATAGTAACTATTGTAACATTTTGAAAAGATTTTTGTGTGGAGGAAGGAAGATCTAGATACAAGATTGACATTTGTTTTCCAGATTTTTTTACTCAACCTGGAGAGAGACACAGAATATGTATGAGGGAGGGAGAGAGAGAGAGAGAGAGAGAGAGAGAGAGAGGGAGAGCCTACATTTCATGATTTGTTAGTTTAGATTCCAATTATAAAGGGTAAACTGATAAAGAGTTCCTAGCACTTCTTACAACTCAAATGGATATCAATTGTTTCATAAAGACCTTCCTAATAATTTGTTGGGAGAAAGAGAAAGACTAGGCCACCCACTCCCAAAAAACAATCTGCCATTGAAAACCCTATGAATAGCAGAGAAGCACTAACAATAGTTTCTCGTCTGTTGTAAGCTGGGTCCCTATGAGTTGGACACTGATTCAATGGCACTTAACAAAAACAATAATAATAATGATCATTGCCTCATATTTATTTTCTATATAATGTCCCTATTTCTATATAATGTCCCTAATCTGTTTTCTACCCATTTTTTCCTGCCTGACTATGGACTTCTTGGAAAAAGTAGATGTGTCTTATTTATTTTCTTTGTTCCATGTCAAGAACCTCCAAGTTTTTGCAGTTCAGAAAAATGATTATTTAAATAAAGGATAGAAGTCAACATCCTGTAGACACAGTCTTAGTAAATATCTCAAAATGTTTTCCAAACATCTCCTGATATTTTACATGTGTGATATTTTGGAGAGTCAAAAGTAGAGTATAAGGGGGTATAATTAAAGAAAAAGAATAAATATAGCTAATATTTGTTGACCATGATGCACTTGCTAGATATTTGGAGAACTGTTATGCAGACCATCTCCATTCACCCTCCAGATAGTTTCATGTGATGAGAACTTTTATTCTACACACCAGGAAGTAAGAGACATAGAGGCTAAATGACTTGCTCAGGAAAGGAGTCAGCCCAGAAGTCATGAACCTAGGTGTGAAGGAAGACAGTAACTAACTAAGCCTAAAGCCCATATACTCAGCCACTGCAGATACTTCCTTCCTGGGAAATGATGACCCCTTTGGTGTTGAAATCCAGAAAGTGACTTTGAAATTAGTCAAGTTATTTAGCAAGAACTTTAAAAAGTCAATGAAGTTGTAGAAAATGCCAGTTGAGACTGGAAAATCATGAACCAGAAAGTAGACCTGCTAGTTGAAGGGAGACTCCTTCAATATCTCTCTTCTTCATTGGCTGCATCCATTATTCATCATGCATCTTTACACCAAAGTATGAGTTAGGCCCTGACACAAAGCCAATGAGACATGCTATAATTTCAGGGGTTCTCCAAGTTTGATAGGCCTTTACTCTAGAGCTATGTTATGGAATATGCTAGCCATAACTGCATTGTCATTGTTTCCAACTGACAGATATGAACCTTAATTCCTTGAGAAGTTAACTCCACAGACCAAATTCTCATGAGTGGGATGATGAAAGCAAAAAGACATACCAACCTTGTGCTCCTATCACATGCATGATTCCTCTGGATCTTTCATCAAAGCATTTCCTTTTTATAAAAGCAAAGCAAAATATATATGATAAAGGGCTTTACCATTCATATCTTTTCAAGTGTATTTGCCATTTAATGGGCCAGTTTAATCCAGTAGATGATTTTGGGGTGACATTTAGAAGCTTAGCATCTTTCTTACTGACAGTCACTGGAGAATGGAATAAAGTATATCAGAGGATCTTTCATCAAACCTTGGAGAAGTAGACACCTTGTCTGAGTGCAATAGGCTCTATGGTTTCACCGTGAATCGATTTTGGATAAATTCATAGACTATGCAACTGAAATTCACTTAGGGAGGTCTATTTGTAAATGTTGTTTAACTTAACTAAACTATTAGATTTAAATATAATTTACCACCAGAAATACCATATATATTATCCAAATAATAATTTTATTTGATCTTCAGAGAAAATTACTTAGATGTTATTTAATGCTGGTGTTCGACTTTCTTACCTGTATAATAATGAATATAATGTCTAATCATTGTGTGCCTATTTTTTTCCTACCACTTAGACTTACATTTAAATGAGTTGTTGTTGTTGTTACGTGCTGTTGAGTTGAATCTGACACATAGAGACCCTATGTACAACACAACAAAATACTCCCCTACACTGTTCCAGGCACAGAATCTTTTCAAAGTTTAAGTCCATTGTTGCAGTCACTGTGCCAATTAATCTAGTTGAGGGTAACTTTTTTTCATTGACTCACCAGTCTCTCAAACATGATATCCTTTTCCAGGGATTGGTCCCTCCTGACAACATGTCCTAAATATTCAAGATGCAGTCTAACCACCCTTGCTTCCAAGGAGCACTCTGGTTGCACTTCTTCTAGAATGGATCTGTTGGTTCTTTTGGCAGTCCATGGTATATTCAACATTCGTTTCCAGCAAAATAATTCAAAAGCATCAATTCTTCTTTCATCTCCTTATTCATTGTCCAGCTTTCACAAGTATATGATGTGAATGAAAATATCATGACTTGAGTCAGGCACATCTTTGCCTTCAATAAGATATCTTTACTTTTCAACACTTTAAAGAGGTCTTTTACAACAGCTTTTCCCAATGCAATATGTCTTTTGATTTCTTGACTGCTCCTTTTGTGGGTGTTGATAGCAGAACCAAGTAAAACAAGATGTTGGGCAATCTCAATCTTTTCTCCATTTATCATGACATTGTCCAATAAAAATACTTAGCACAATTGAATAGTGGTCATGTGAACATAACTAGAACTTAGAAGAACCAAACATTTCTACTAATTAATACTATACTTTGCTTTTAAAAAAATATTGCACTATTAGGATGATTCCAGCTACCTGTACTTTTTCAATGAGGATTAAATTTGATGATGGATGTGGAACACTTAATACATAGCACATCCTATGACAATTAATATTTTGGAACTGAAATTATTAAAAATGGTAAGAAAATATGTAATCCTCACCAAAATCCTTTAAGGTAAGCATTATAATTTCTTACTATAGATGAGTAACATAAGGTTCACAAAGGTAAAATGGCACATTCAAACTCAAGGCTACCACAATGATACTTCGTAAAATTGACCATTAATAACTCAATTTTCCGATGCCTTTCTCTGCCTCTAAAAGAATGTTGGTACAAGACCATATTAAAGGCATTTTAATGTAATACTAGAAAAATGGAATATAAATTCTACTTTACATAAAAGGAGTGGAAGGAATATGAAAAAATTCTGTATGTTGGTCACCCCAAATTTCATGTGTAAATTGCATTGGTACCCTGAATACACTCATGTCTAACTGTTTTCATGACTCTTTGGCTTAGAAGCCAGATGGTCATCTCAAAATTAATATGCCAAAAATGAAACTATTGATTTCACCATCTATCAGCCCTTGCCATCTACATTTGCATGTGCTTTTCAGCATCCTACCTGGAAATTCCATCCCACCAGTTGCTCAGGGCAAAAGGTTGGAGCCATTCTTGACTTTTTTCTTGTCTTCCACCCTGTGTCCAACTGCTCAGCAAATTCCATCAATGCTACTATCAAAACACCTATAATCTAATCACTCCTTACTTTCCTAACTTATCTCTCTACTTTTCTGCTTTCCATTTAATCTAGTCTCAGTTACAGGAGCTAGAATGATCTTCCCATCCCTAGGATGTGTGTGGGTGGGGGAGGTTGAATGCCAAAGCCCTTAGAATAATCTACCAGGCCTTCTATTACCTGTACCTCTTTCCCTCATTAACTCTCTGTTCTCAAATCATAAGTCTAACTTCTTGCTCACTTTAACTAAACTGACCTAGGTCCCATCAACTGCCCAGGTACATTCATGCCCAAGAATATGCATCATTTCTTCTTTCATGGATATACTCCTCCTCAGTTCCCCTTTGGAGTCAGAATTGCACCTCCTCAAAGTCTTTATTCATACTTCCTCACTGAATCTTTCCTTAAGACCATATTTGAAATTGAAATACCCATGCACACACTTCTGATTCCTCTTCTCCATCTTATTTTTGTCCGTCATATATTATATCCCCCTCTGAGGTGTGATAGGATAGGATGGGGTAGGATAGAATGGGACATGACACAATATGGCATTTATTCTCCATCTCCCCTTGCTAGCATTTAATCTCCATAAGAGCTAAAATTTGTATCTGTTTTAATTTCTCTAGCCATTGAAAGCCCTATGAATAGCATAGAAGCATTGACTTAGTGCCAGGCATGGTGCAGTGTCAGGGAGTGTTTCATTCTGTTGTACATAGGGTCACTATGAGTCAGACTTGACTTGATGGCACCTAATAACAACAAGGCATAGTATCTAGAATAGTGATGGGAATATTATATATGTTAACTAAATATTTATTGAATAAATGAATGAATATATGAAGGAAAATGGTTATCATAATGGTATAATGCTACTTTTATCTCTATTTTTCTGCTATTTTGTATGAGCAAAAATTGTTTGTATTTTAAATACCATGTTTTCTTACATGCTAGTTTTTCTTTTTGAGTTTCCATCACCATGCCTATAATATTTCATTTCTCTGTTTCCTTATTCTGATTTTAGGTGCTCTGCTTTTGGCAAGAATTGGAAGAATCTAAAAATGTCCACTGCTTAGAAACAGACATTTAATAACAAATGTAGTAATAGTTAATGGTTTACTAGTAGTGACAGGAAAAGAAGCAGAGCAGTCATTCATTGAGGGCCTTTTAGGAGTTGTAGACTATGTTGATCTTTTATTTGTGTGAATTTATTTGACCCTCAAAGGAACCTTGTGAAGTATATGTAATTAACAGAGATAGAAACTGAGGTTCAGAGATATTAGACTATTTTCTCAAGGTCACAGAACTAGTAATTGAAAATTTAGAATGTTAATGTTAATAAATCCTTACCTACACAGTTGACTGCATCTTTACCTCAAAACATTAAATTATAATACTTATTATAACTGAGTAAATTTGCTTAACACACACTTATAACAAAAGTGACTACCATTTAGATTGAAAATAATGAGAAGGCTTACAGTTTCCTATACATTGAGTTCAATATTTTAGAAATAAATCATAGCTCTCAAACTCCCCTTCTTTGAGCTAACAATATCTTCTTCTTTGTGTTCAATATTTTTTTTCTGTTTCTAAAGGTCTTGTAGGATAAGTAAGTGACTCTACACAGCTGACTTTATTTTGGAAGAATGGTCTTACTGCCTTGAAAAGAACTCATAATCACTCTGTTACCTTTCCTTAGGTAAGTTTGCTAGGCTCCTTGGGGAGGCTTTGAAATCCTGACACTCCATGTAAGTGCAGTGTGTTTGCAAAAAAAAAAAAAAAAGCATATATCTATATCTATATCTATATATATATGCTATATATATGCTTTTTTGGGAAAGCTAAAGACTTTTTTTATTTACTTATGGGACACAGCACAGTTTATAGCTTCTCAGAGTAAGAAAGTGGGAAAGGCAAATGGCAAAAACAAAGTAGAAAGCAGGTAGCTAATAAAAATAACCTTAGTTTGTACAAAAAGACATGGAGAAACTTTGAGAAAGGAACCTACTTAAGAATTAATCAAAGTACTTGAAGGGGAAATTATATTTATTAAGCACCTATTACAGACTAAGCCTTGTGTAAAGTTCCTGTGCAAGTTTCATACCATGTGTCTTTGCAACTGGTAATCCATTTATTTTTGTTTTGAATAGAAGCATTAATGTTCAGACAGTTTAAATAATTTATTCAAAATTAACTACCTAAAAGTTATTTCATTTTGAAAACTGTGAGTCTCCAGAGTCAATACTGGAGGAAAAAAGTCAGGAGAAAACCTAAAGTTAAGATACTATTTACCAGAATGTAGTTAGTCTTCCTTCTTTTTTTCAGTGCTCAGCAGATTATTTTTTCCTGTAACCTCTTCCACCCCCATGTCATACTATTTTAGGATCTCATGGGAATAGAAAATCTTTAAATCCCATGGCAATTCTTGGGGATGAATCCAGAGTCTGAAGCACACTTTGCAAGTGCTCTACCTATGAGCTGCCCTCTGGCCCATTTTATATCCTTTATCTTTTTTGAATTATCTCTTTGGATTCTAATTGAGATATTTCTTCCTTTATTTTTGTAATTTCCTTTTGGGTGTTCCTTTTAGGCTTGATTTTTTGTTGGTTTTCTAGTGTCTTAAGATGTATCATTAGGTCATTTATTTGGCTCTTCTTTATTTTATTGATGAAGGCACTTAATGCTATAAACGTCCCTCTTAAAACTGCCTTTGCTGTATCCCATATGTTTTGGTATGATGTGTTTTCATCATCATTTGATTGTA
>VMDO01015756.1:0-50076 GCA_007922755.1 Pedetes capensis
TCTCTCTCTCTCTCTCTCTCTCTCTCTCTCTCTCTCTCTTTCTCTCTTGTTTCTTCTTTCTTTTCTTTCTTTTTGCGCTGGGGATGGAACTCATGGCCTTATACATGCGAAACAAATAGTCTACAACTCAGCCACATCTCCAGGCCTTTCTCCAACTTCTTGAGACAGAAATTTAGATAATGAGTTTCCAGTCATTTTCTCCTGTGGGCATTAAAAACTATAAATTCCTTTCTAATCACTACTTTGGCTGTTAATATCAGGTTGTATATGGTATTTTAATTTTCATTCAGTTCAAAATATTTTCTAATTTTCTGCACAATTTCTTCTTGGCCCATGGGTTACTTAGAAATGTTCAGCTTAATGTCCAGACCTGTGGGGTTTCTAATAATCTTTCTTTTGTTTATTTCTGGTTTAATTCCACTTTGGTCGGAGATCATACCCAGCATCATTTCACCTTTTGTAACTTGTTAAGACTTGCTTTATGGTCCAATGTATGTCCTGCTTTGGTAAATACACACTTGAAAAGAGAATATATACTCTAGTCACTGAGTGTAGTGTTTTATAAATGTCTATTAAGTCAAGTTGATTACTTCTATTGTTCATATTTTCTACATACTCTTTATTTTTTTAATCTGATTTTTCTATCAGTTGCTGAAAGATATTTGTTAAAATATCCTATCATTATTACATATTTAACCGCTTCTCCCCATTATTTTCTGCTTCATGTATTTGCAAAGGCATATTACTAAGTGTGTAGAGGTTTATGATTATTATGTTTTCCTGTTGTGTTAACCACTTTATCAACAGGAAATGTCCACATTACCTCCATTACCACTTCTGGGTCTAAAGTCTACTTTGATGTTAATAGAACCATATTGTCATGGTTTGAATCTCAAGTATCCCTTAAAGTTCATGTGTTTAAATGCTTGGTCCCCAGCTGGTGGCACCGTTTGTGGAGGCTGTGGAACTTTGGGAGGTGTGTCCTAGCTTTGTGAAAGTGGGTCACTGGGGGCAGGCCTTTGATGTTCTACTTGGGGCCCTGGTTCAGGTAGCTCTCTCTCTTCTTGATCCACCATGACCTTAGGTCTGCTGCCATAGGCCCAGCCACCTGCCCTGCTGCCCTGCCTGGCCCACCTCTATGGACTAAAATCCTCTGGGAACCCTAATAAATCACTCCTCCCATAAGTTTGTTTCAGACAGGTAGTTTAGCACATGACACCTAAGCTGACACATGCATCTTTGTCTAGCTAGTGTTTGCCTGGAATAACTTCTGCCATTTTGAAATTGTTATCTTTCTGTGTCCCATATTTAAAGAATATTTCACAAATAGCACATTACTGGATTTTGTGGGGGTTTTTTTTCATTTTAAATTTTGTGTCTAATCTGGTAATCTTTGTCTTTTTGTTTTGTTTATGCTTTTTGGTGCTGAAGATTGAACCATGGGCCTCTTGTAGTCTGTGCATGTACTCTACCACTGAGCTACATCCCCAATCTTTGTCTTTAATGGAAGTGTTGAGTGGGGTTTAAATAACATACCATCTTGTTTTCTTAAAAATGTATTCCATCTCTTCATTTAACCTTTGTTCCTCTTTTTTTGCATAAGCTTAATCTTTTACTTCTTTTGTTAAATTTTAAATTATATTTTTTCTTAGTTTTTAGTGATCGAGTCAGAGATGCATCCTTGATTTTTGGAGTCTACCTTAAATTTGTACCTTTATCATGTCCCAAATAATAAAGAAAACTTAAAAACCAGTTTGTGGTCATGTATTCCATTCTATCTTTTATCCCACTATTATTAAATATTTTACTTCTACATATGTTAAAAATCACAGAAGTCATAATCATTCTCATTGCTTCAAATAATCAATACTCTTATATTTATTCACCATTCTCCATTTGATCCTTCAGTTTCAAGTGTTTACATTTGGGATAATTGTTCCTTATATTGGGAAATACGTTTGTGAGAATGGGGTATGTTCTGTTAGCTTTTGTAAGTGTGAAGAAAATATCTTTTTTTTTTTGCCCTCACTTTTTACAAGCTTAAGCTTTAAAAAATTATAAAACAATCACATAGTATAAAGTCCAATACAAAGAACGTTTTGCACCTTAACCATGTGAGAACATTTGGCCAACCTGATGCCTAATCACCCTGGAATACTTCAGCATGTATTTCCAGTTGAATATTTTCTAGCATAAAGACGGTAAAACCTTCAAAGTCAGGAAAATAACAGTGCATTAGGATGAGCATTAAGATGCACTCCCATCTTACCTGATACTACATTAAAGGTTTGCCAATAATGTCTTTAGAGAAGAGATCATACTTTGCCTCGAGTTCTCCTGAGTGATGATGTCTCTTTCGTTTCCATCAGTCAGTACCAGCTTCTTTTCTTTCCTGAGCTTTCCTGACCTCAACACTTTGGAAGATTACAGGATAGGAACTTTATAGAATGTCTCTCAATTTTCACTTGTTTCATTATCTGATTTATTACATTCTGGCAATGCATCTTTAGTGGAATGATCACAGAAGTGAGGCTGTGTTCCTCTCACTGCTTCCTTGCAGGTGGTGTGTTATCAGTTTGTCCCATCACTGATGACCTTCACTATGACCTTTGAATACATGGGGCTGCCAGTCTTCTCTACTGTTCCCTTTTGTAACTAATAAGTATTCTGGGGGAAGTTCTTTAAAACAATATAAATACCATATATTCTCAAATCTAATCCAACCCTTTCAACAGTTTTAGATGGCTGCACAATCAGGTGTGGATTAGAATTGTGTGCAGATTGGATTGGGGATCAAGAGTTGGGTCAGGAGCTCTCCACTGCAAACGCAATCCACATGCAATCCTAATCTGCACCTGATTTTGTAGACCTCTAAAACTGTTGAAAGGATGCAGATTAGATTCGTGAATATGCAATAACTCTGCTGTTTATTGAAACTTATTGATTAATTATTAATTGTGTATAGACTTGTATTTTCCTTATTTCATTGAAAGGGTTACTATTCATTCTCATGTTCAAATTATGTCTGACTTGGGCAGTGGGAGACACACTAAGGTGGTTTCTGTGTCCTTTTGACATGTCCCCATCATTCTTGGACCACCTCTTTGCATTCTGGCACAAGAAATTCCAGAGTCATCTCGTACTTTCTCTGCCACAGTCCTGGAATCAGCCATTCCTCCAAGGATCACTGGTTCCCCTTAAGTGGAAAATGTTATTTAGATGCTAGTATTTAGATACTAGGTAAATGTATGTGCGAGTACACATCATACGTGTGTGCATAAATCATGTATGCTCATGGATCCACAGAAATATTCTATTCCAAACCAACATTGCAGGGTTCTTTCTAGTTTTCTCCTTTAGTATATTTGTGACCCCATCTCTAACTCCGAGCTGAGCCTCTTCCCCATCACTGAGGTGCTCTTGTCATCCTGCCTGGTCTTTAACTCTCCACACCTAACCAGCCTCTCTAGGTGGATGCCTTCTCCACCCTGATGCATTTATGGCATCCCTTATAAGGCTTCTCCTCCATGAGGATGCCATCCTCAACTCTGTTGGGCCCTGATACCTTGATCTGGTCCACTATGGCTCTTTCAACTCCCCTTATTCCTACCTCATATATACCTACCTTGCTCTGCTCTATCCAAAGGCCTTAGAACTAAATTGTTTAGGAAGGAAAGGGAATAAGAGAAACATGAAGTGCCTCCATTTTTGGAGAAAATTTCACTGCTATAGAATTTTTCTCCCTGAAATTCAAGATGTCATTCCATTTTCTTCTGGCTTTCACATTTGCAATGGGCAAGTTAGCTATAGCTTATCATTGCTCTTTGAATATAATATTTTATCTTTCCTGTCTTCTTTAAACATCTTTTTCATCTTCTCTGCTTTTCAAAGATTGAGTATTAAGTGTCTGTATAGTTTTCTTTGTTTTTGCTCTCCTTGGATGTTGGGATCCCTGGGGGGATAGAGAGTACCCCAAATATGGTTAAGCATAGGAGCCCATCTAGCCCACTCAGAGGACCAATATTTATCCTCCAAGGTGAGTGACCCTTACCCTATATCTGGGTCATTTGCTCCCATTGAATCCTATGTGGCAAGATAGCAACTAGTCACCTTTGCCATACATCCAAGTACCTCTTCCCCCTTTCCATCGAGGGGGCCAAGATGGCACCCAAGGTATGGTAGCATCCAAAGCCCCCCTGGTGCCCAGTTGGTCATTTCTGATCCCACCCTGCTTCCCTGATTGGCTGGTTATCAGGCCATATAAACTCTGGAGCTCAGAGTTCAACAGCCTCTCTGAACACCATCCATTCACTGGGTCTTTGTTTTTCCTTAAAAGCTCAAGGTCCAAGGCCCATTTACTTGTCTGCCTAGCCTAGCCTTCAGCCTTCCTCTGACCAGCCTTCACCCTACTTCAACCTGCCTGCCACCTCTACAATGCCAGATATCCTGCACAGACTGATAGCTTCCAGAGGCAAGACTCCAAGAGGCAAGCCTCCCAGAGTCAAGCACAGGGCCTCCAAAGTGGTGAAGCCTGCGAGCCAAAAGAGCAAGGACATCTGGGAGTCTCTGCCCCAGTGGCAGAGACAGCAGCTGAGCACTTCCCTTCTCCAACTCCCCTGTCCCCTTTCCCTAATCCTCCATTCCTTTCCCCTCCGTTGTGAATAAACCCCTGTTCTTTTATTCCGTTGACACTCTGTTCTCTAGCCACAGCCTCGCCATTGGGTGCAATGTTAGGGCACCCACACATACACTCCACCTCCATCCACAACGCAGAGAGAGAGAAACCCCAGGAAGAACCTGACACTTGGGATTTACTAAACTTTGTAATTCTGTGAGTTGATGTCTTCATCTGACTTTAAACTTCCTTGTCTGGGCCGGGAGTGGGGGTGGCAGTGCACACCTATAATCACAGAGGCTCAGGGGGCAGAGGCAGGAGGATCGCAAGTTTGAGACCAGAGGCAATCTGCATAATTTAGCAAGACCTTGTCTCAAAAAAGTAAAAAAAAAAAAAAAAAAAAAAAAAAAAAAAAAAAAAAAAAAAAAAAAAAAAAAAAAAAAGGGCTGAGGGTGCAGCTCAGTGGTCTAGCACTTGCAAAGCATGCAAGCACAAGTCCCTGGAGCTCAACCCCAAGTACCACAAAAAAAAAAAAAAAAACAACACCACCTTCCTTGTCTGTTATCTCTTTAAATATTGCTCACCTTATTCCCCTTCTCTATTCACCTTTGAAGAATTCAATTATAGGCATGTTATACCTTTTGACTATATCCAGGCATATTTCTTATATTCTGATCTGTTATTTTCATTGTTTTTTCTCTGTGTACTTTAGTTTGAGTTTTTCCTATATGCTTTTGAACTCACTAATCTTATCATCTGCTGTATTCAGGTTGACATTAAATCCATTCAATATTTTGTGTGTATGTGTGCTGCTGGGGATCAAACCCAGGGCCTCACACATGCTAGGAAAATGCTCTACCCCTAAGCTATGTCCCCAGTGCTCAATGAATTATTAATTTAATACACTAATTTTTTTTTGGTTCTTGAATGTGTATTTGCATTTTATACATTTTGATTCCTTGTAGAAATTATCTTTTAGTTTATTTTGCTATCTATCTCTGTATATTCTTTGTATATTCTGTCCATATAGTTATTTTTAAATCCTTGTCTGATATCTCCAGTGGCTGAATGGTCTGTGTTGTGGTGGTGAGATAAACATTTCCACCCAAGTTTTGGTTCAAATGTCAAGACTAATAACATCACACACACCAAGAGGCTATGAAAGGGTTTTTAATTTATATATGAGAATTTCTGGGGATAGTGTGGAAATTTCCCAGGAAGGTCCACAAACGGGTTTGATAGAGCAGAGAAAGGAGACTGGCTTTGGAGTTATTGGCAGATGAGTCTGTGGGTAAGGATTTCCACTCATGGGACAGAGCTTGCATGGTCTGAATTTCCTGATGGAGCTGAACAAGGGGGTATTGGGCTTTCTTACCAGTTGGTCCTGATGTAAGGTGGAAGGGAAGAGGAAGTAGTGAGTTTGAAAGCTGTCAACAGACAAATATCAAAAATGGAATCCAACCCTTCATTACAGTCTGTGCTGTGGACTGAATGTTTATGTCCTCTCCAAATTCATAGGTTGAAGCCCTAACCCCCAATGGAGTGGTATTTAGAGGTTGGGCTTCATGGTGGTATTAGTGCCCTTCACATCTTTCTTGTTCAGTAACTACTGTACCTGTCTGCTGCTCGGACTGGCTCAGAATCTGAAGGGACACTAAAATAATTGACTGGAAGAGAGTGGAGATGGGAGGCAGGTAGAGCCTTCCTCTTATACCCCTGTGTTACCTTGCGAATGTTATTTAATCTTTCTAGTTTTGGTTTGCTCCTCTTTAAGATAACGCAAGAAATGCGTACCTCCTGCGGCAGTTGGGAGAACCACTTGCAATGTTAAATACCCCGAATGCATAAGAGACAGTCAATACACTGTCCTCATTGATCTTCTTTGGCCCTCAGCTTTTCCCTCTGCAAAACTGGGATGCTGCCAACCTTACAGAGTTCTGATTCTTAGTTAAATGACACCACAGAGGTGAAGGGATTTTCAAATATAAAATATTGTTCAGGAAGGATGTCAGGTCCAATGTCAGTAGTGACTCTTTCACCGACTGAGTCCCCAAGTAACGGATTTCATGCCAAAGACCCTTCTGGTTAATTCTTGTTCCTATGGCCATCCTAAACTCCATGTGCCTTCAAAGAGCAGGAGAAAGCCATCTCCCCTGGAAGACCTCCTCTGAGCTGGCCGAACTGGTGGTACCTCAGTGTTCCCTGGGAACGCGGTGGGCTGTTAGCAACCATCTAATCCCTAGGATTTGCCCACCATCCCGTTTAGGCGGCTCCATTGGTGCAGCGCTGGGAGTCATACACTAGAACCATCAAGGGCCGCCTCTGCAGTGTACTAACTGTGAGCCTGTGAGCAAGCCCCTTAAAACTTTCCACTACCACTTTCCTGATCTGTAAGGGGGCGGGGGATAATAATTCCTGCTTTGTAAGACTCACATGACGACGCAATGAAATAAATCCTGGAGTGCGTGAGAGATACGCAGCAAATGGCACCTGTCCCTGTGTACCCCCTGACACCTCCCGTCAGATGCTTGGCACTGTGCTGAGTCAACATCAGTATCATTCCAGGATTTCTCCTGCTCTTTCACCGCACGCTCTAAAAACCTCACCCTTTGCCGCTCGCCACCTCCGAGGCAGCAAAGAGTGCAGCCGTCAGGTCCCTGGGTTAGGGCCGGTGCGAGCCAATGAGAGAGCGAGAAGGCGGCTGGGGAGCCAATGGGCTCGGTGGGGGCGGGGCCCGCGCCAGGGCTGGGTCGGCAGGGCCGGCGGGGAGTCTTTCTGGGCGCTGAGCGCTTTAGCTCGCGCTTTCCTTTTTCCACCGCTGCGCGGGCAGCGCCCCAAACTGGCCACGGACCCCTCGCTGCCCATCTTCCTAGCCCGACAGAACAGGAATAAATTAGGCTATTAGCGCCTGAAAAGAGGCACTTTCTGTCTACTGAGAAAGACAAAGTTGTGTCGGTCTCTAGTTCTCAAACCCAAACAACATAGCTACGTAGGTCCCCCGGTGCTGCAGTGCTGGTACTGGGCGCCCAAAGGGGCCTCAGGGCAGGAACCAGGCCATCTGCTCTGCCAGGCTGTGGCAAAAAGAGAATCGGAGGAGTTGGGAAAGCCTGGAGTCTTGACAAGGGGACCCTCCTGTCCTCCCCAGGCTCTTGCTGCCCCAAACCTCCTCTTAGCTGTGGCCCTGCACCTGCCTGAGGACTTCAGAACATCTGTTGGAGCCTGGCCGGTGCCCCACCCGCTGCGGGTCCATCTTGGCCTCCTCCGGCCCACCACCCCCACTTTCCGGCTCCCCCCACCACCACCACCCTGTGTCATTCACTTTGCATTTCCTTTGGGGCTTATCTCAATACACAATTATTGGTTTGTGGGCCACTCGCCAGCTAGATGTCACCTCCAGTATGTCTTGTCCAACAATGTATCCCTGCCACTTACTAGAAACTCAGCAAATACATGTGGAATGAGTAAATGAAACTGAAATTTGGAATTTGGTGTCCTATTCTGACCAACAGCCGTAGTCCCCACAGCCATAGGAAGGGAGACCCATCACTGGTGGTGAGGCACAGGGGGAATCCTGCCATTAGACACAGCCAGCCTGAGGCTGCCATCAACATCTGGGTGACTCTCACACATTCCTAAAAGGAGGGAAGCTCCCACCAACATCTCAGGCCTTTGGGATATTCAGACCCTACCAGAAACAAGATGCTCAGAATTCCTGAGTATTATATGGGTATGGTATAGAATTGAGAGGGTCTATATTTGCCAAAATGGGAATAAAATGACCTTGAGCTATTGGGTGCCTGCTGTGTTCCAGCAGCAGGCATGTTCCCCACATGGACTGCACTGGGCAGGAATGCTACAAAGTAAGTGAACTATTTAAAAGCAGGCTTTTGAAGCTGGGCATAGTGGTACATTCCCATCATCCCAGCAACTCTGGAGGCTAAAGCAGGAGGTTTGTGAATTCGAGGCTAGGGCAGCCTGTAAAATTTAGCAAGACCCCTCCCAAAAAGAAAAAAATAAAAAATGGGTGGGGGGGGGTCAGTAGTAGAGCACTTGCCTAGCATTTTCGAGGCCCTGGGTTCAATGCCAGGTACAGCAAAATTGTAACAACAATAACATAAAAGGAGGCTTCTGAGCACAAGGAGGTGACATGATTACTCAAGATTACACAGTGAAACCAGAGCTCCATGGGCTGCTTCTGAGAGACGTGCCCCTCAAATCTGCTAGCTGACCCTTTCACACAAGGCTCTTACCAAAGACCATGGGGACAGAAGGTCTACCTTGCCCAGCCAATTAATCAGGGGTTTGGTTGCTGAAAAAAATTCTCAGAAGGATGACATCCTGGATTTGGTCAGAAGTATCACGTTTGGAATTAGCTCATTATCCCTTCATCACATAAGTATTTGTAGAGTGTCTACTGTGTGCTGAGGGATCCTCCAGTGAGCACAAGTGCATGGACCCTACCCTGGCCTGGGGAAGCTGACACTCCACTCAGAGAGGAGACCATGCACAAATTCACAATGACACATTGGGATGAGCACCATAAAGGAAATATGCAGGGTGGTGGGGCACAGAAGGATGGGGAAGGAGAGCCCCCTAAAGAGGGACAGTCTTGGGACCTGCGCCCCACCCAGAGCAACCAGACAGGATGCTAGAGGGATGGGGCCTCAGGGTCAGCGCATTTGCTTCTGAATTTCAGAATCACACCTGTGGAGCCCAAGACCCACTGCTCAGGAAGGAGAGTCCAGGTGGGGTTCCATCACACTACCTTTCTGTCCAACACCTCCATCAACCCCCACCCTTCCCAAGTGCCCACCCCACACCCACACCTACACCCCCCTGGGCTTCTTTATTTATTTTACCACATCTGAGGCATTTTTAATGGGAAAAGGGGCCTAGGAATGAGGTTGTTTGAGGACAAGGAAATGAGGCACTTGCTGTGATGAATGTTCTTGAAAAGCAATTTATTTCTTCATGGGTAGCTCTCGGGGCTTAGGAACAAAAGTGCTTTGGCTACCTATCAAATATTAACAGAGCTAACTGCTTTCAGTGTTTTTCTTTGCTCAAACAAGGTTTCTGGTGCCTCTCCCTATGCATGACAGAAATAACATGGAGTTCAAGGGCTCCCTGGGGTCCCCTCCTGAGATAAAGTGGCAGCCGCTGTCATGGGGCCATGGGACTCTCACCCTGGTGCTCACCCTTTCCTTTCGCTGTCCATTGGCTTCCAAGCAGCAGCTGCCACCTAGAACATTCTCCCTGTCCTGGTGGAGGGGGACGAGTGGGTCCTGGGACATCAGTGCCCAGGTGCCCTCCCCTGTGGTCTCCCCACAGTGTAACCGAGTTGACACAGCCCCTTCACCATATCAACCACTGGATTCACTTGGCAGGCACCTCTCTGGTGTTCTCAGCTTATCCCACCTCCCAGCCACGCAACACACCTGCCGCTGAAGGAGGCTCCCAGGCCTCAGGGTGCATTCAGCAGGATAGACCACCAGACAATGGTGACAGAGGGGTCGCTGATACTCCTAACAATTTGTGGGAATCTGCTATTGCCAAACAAGGGCTGTACTTGGCTGTCCAGTGCTGTGCTTTAAACCCATGGATGACAGGACAGCTAGGGCAGCAGAAGGGATTCAGTTTCCAGCTAGCCCTTCACAGGGCAGGTGAAAAAATATTGTTAGGAGAGTCTGAGTCTCAGTAGCAATTCCAGGAAGCCAGAAGTCTCCATCCAGTATGGATGCTGCAAGCAAAACCAGACCAAATCCCACCTTTCTCTCCCCTGCTCACCCTCGACCTGACTCCTGATTTTAGATTTGCTGCAGGGGCGATTGCCAGCTGAGGAGGTCACATTGCACTGTAGAAGAGGTGTCTTTGGAAACATGGCTTACCCTTTGCAGCAGAGGGATTCAGCTCTGTTCTCCCATAAAGGTAGTGTCATTTCTAACCCCAGTCCTTTACCTCCATAAAAAGGTCTTTAGACAGGTAGCAAGGAGTGGACTTCCTATTGCCCATGCTGCCAACCCTGATTCTGAAGCTTAGACAGGTCTCTGTGGACAGAGACCCTCAATCCAGCTTGTGCCAGTGGCTGTAGAGGCAGGGCATGGTCTCTTTGTTCCTCGAAGGCTGAGGTAGCTAGGCTCCTCCACAAGTTTGTTGTTGTTAGGTGCCGTCGAGACCCTCATAGGATTTTCAATGGCTGATTGTTTTGGGATTGCCTCAGGAGTGGATTGTCACATCTTTCTCCCATTTCTGCAGTGCTAGAAATTGAACTCGGAACCTCAGAGATTGCAGAGCAGCAGTAAATTCAAGCCCCTCCCTGAGCTTAGCTTCCTGGGATTCACACACTTGCATCATCCCCTCCCCTCCAGCATGGCTCAACTTGTGTTTAACCTTCTACTAGAAGAATGCCATGAAACTGATGTTTGTGACTTCTAACGCTAAATCATTAAAAGCCTTGCAACTTCTGCCAGGGTCTCTCAGATCACAAGCTCTGGAGGAATCCAGGCTCCATGTAAGAAGTCTGCATGGTCAGGCATGGTGGTACATGCCTGTAATCCCAGCAACTCAGGCAGTGGAAGCAGGAGGATCACAGGTTTGAGGACAGAGGCAGCCTGTATAACTCAGCAGGATTTTATCGCAAGGGAAAATTAATGGGTTGGCACTGAGTTTAACCCTGAAGTAGTTCAAAAAGAAGTAGGAGGAGGAGGAAGAAGGGGAGGAGGAGGAGGAGGAGGAGATGGAGAAGAAGAAGAAAAGAAAGAGGAGGAGGAGGAGGAGGAGGAAGAAAAAAGGAGAAAAAGAAGAAGAAGAAGAAGAGGAGGAGGAGGAGGAGGAGGGAAGAGGAGGGAGGAGGAGAAGAAGAAGGGCAGCAGCAGCAGCAGCAGTAGAGGAAGAGAAGGAAAAGGAGGAGGAAGAAAAGAAAAAGAAGTCTACATGATAAGGCCACCCTAGCCTGGGTACACGCAAGTGATCAAGAAGGCCATGTGGAAGACCTACTCAGTTGAGTTTTGGAACTCTAGCACCAGCCACCATCCAACTGCAACAATGTGAGAGGTGTCAAGGAAAAGCACCCAGTTGAGCCCGATCAACCCACAAAAGAAAATAAGAAATGGTCCTTGCAAGCCACTCCTTGTGGGGGTGTTTGTAAAGCAGCAAGAGAAGCAGCCAGAACAGAGATCCTGGCATGGCAGGATCCAGCAAGAGGTTTGCAAGGACTTCCCAGCCCAACTAGCTCATGGTTTCTAAGCTTCTCAGGTAAGGACTCTTTGCAGGTCATCCTTAGAACTCTGAGATGCCAACAGGCTAGGATTTAGCTCAGTTGGTAGAGTGCTGCTTGGCAGTCTCTGAGGTCATGAGTTTGATTCCCAGCACCACAAAATGGGAGAAGGACGTGGCAACCCACTCCCAAGGCAATCCTGAAACAGTCAGCCATTGAAAACCCTATGAGGGTCGCTGTGAGCTGGACTCCACTTGATGGCACCCAACAACAACAACAAGAACTCTGAGATGCCAAAGGAACCAAAGCACAGAGGCCACCTTTGTGAGAAGAGAGACCTCAACCAAGATCTACTTTTCACAAGCCCCTTGTGCCTGTGGCTGGGAGGCCTGGGGACCCCATCTCTCCACATGGTCACAGCATGTAGACTCCCTCCCAGCATGCTGAGCCCAGGGTGTTAGACTTCTTTCACGGAACCTGGCTTCCTCCAGAGTTTGTGAATTGAGAGACCCTGGCAGAAGTTGTAAGGCTTTCTATAACTTAGCTTTGGACATCAGAAGCCCCTGCAGCAGCCCCTGGAAAGAACACCCTTCCCTATCTTCCAGGACTGCAACATTCTTTATTCACGCTCAACTGGCCCCAGAGGGTGGTGCCCACGGTGGCCCTGAAGGTCGTACTCTCTGAGGACTCTCCCTTCTGCAGCGTGTGGGAGAGGTCCTGGGGGGAAGGGACAGCACCCACATCCTCTGTCCTTCCTTCTCTAAGGAACACTGAGGGCTACAGGCCAGCCAGCCATTTTGAGAGGCTAAACCAACTTTTCTGCTGGGGGTCATTGTTGTCCAGAGTGGCTCCCACAAGCCTTGGCTTGCAGCCCAGGTTTTAGCTAGAGGAGGCAAATGTGGTTAAGCCGTGTTGTCCTAGCGGAGAAACGAGGCCTGGCGAGGTTCAAGCTCTCAGTGAAGCCAGAGCAGAGATTTTTCCAGCCCTCCATGCGGTGTGAGACCATCTTCCAGCAACAGCTGCCACTGCACACATGAGGATGGTGGTCATGGGTCAGAGGGGAGGACACACCTCCTTCTTCCAAAGCCAGGCCTCACTGAACCCCAACGCTCCCTGAGACCTTGCTACAGCTGCCTTCTCCCTCCCCGGTTATTCCAGGAGATGCTGGAGACCGGTTCCCTCAGCTCGCCCCACAGAGGTGATAGGTACCTCACAGACCTTCTTCCCCTTTATTCTTATCTCCAAATCCCCCAAAGCTCTGTCTGGCTCTTCTGTTGCCTTTTCGGAGGGAGAGCAAGGACTTGCATAATAAGCACTTGACTCCTCTCCAAAGCCAAGGTTTGTTCCAATGGCTTTGACTTTCAACCTCCCCACGTCTCCTTGAAAAGATGAACCGTGCTTTTGTACCACAGGACACGCCAGGAATAGCTGCATCGAGTGCCTGTGGGAGGGGCGAGGCGAAGGAACAGGCAGCGTGGGTCGGTCAGAGCGCTCAGAGGGACCATTAAGATGATGGACGCCTTTTTCCATGGAGCCTTGGACAAGCCGGGGAGCGTCATTGCTCATCTCTTCCGCAGCAAGGTCACGACGTGAGACCAAGTGTCCTGTGCAACTCTGGCCAGGACGCACACTGTGGGGACCACACTGGCATCCTGGGGAGAGAGGACATGGAAGAAGGACTTCAGAAGGTGCTGGCTCAGGAGAGGCCCTGGAGCTCAGCAGCGCCCTGCTTGAAGGCAAGGCTCTGGCAAGATGGGCAGCTCCCTTCCTCAGCACTGTGACAGTGTCTCAGCATCTCCCACGACCCCGGCCATTCTGCCCTCCCCTAATGGTCAGAGTCTCCCAACACTCTGCAACTCCCTGTAGAGGGAAAATTCTTTGTTTTTTTTTTGTTTTTGTTTTTGTTTTTGTTTTTGGCAAACAGATGTCTGGCCAGTTTAGAAACATCTGAACCCACCACATAAGTAGGAAGCAACAGTCATCATAGCCACCGATTAAGCCATTACCCTGATCACCAACCACTGTGCCAGGCACTTGGCCCCATCTGCAAGGGAGGTTTGGCCACCTCACTCGTCAGGGGCTGTGAGGAGCTGAGGTCCTGGCCCTTGGTGGGAATGGCAGAGCTAGGACTAGAAAGGATGGCTGGCTGATTGCAAACCCCACAGTGCTCTTTCCAGGGGAGCCCCTGCCCGCGTGGTTAATAGGGGCAGAGTTTGCTGTGACAGGAACACAGCACTGGAGACGTGGCCTATGGCAAAGCAGGGATCTGAGTCCTCTCTGCCTCCCTGCGGGCATCCCTGGCTGGCCTCCAGGTTGAGGGGGGCAGGTGGGACAGGGGGAGGCCACAAAACCTGGCAGGTCCTAGGTCAGCATCTCTCCCCTCCCTCCATGTCCAGTGGGCCCTAGTGTGCCCCAAGGCCATCACCACAGGTGCACAGTTATCCTCCCAGCAAGCCCATAAGATGAGTATCGCCTCACCCATTTCACAGATGGGGAAATAGAGGGTCTGCAAGGGCACAGGACCCAAGAGACCAGTGGATTCCATGGCAGACCTGCTGATGCCCAGGCTTGTGTTTCCCCCGCTGCCCACTCTGGCCCTGTCTGGAAAGAGCATGGCCTGACCTCAGAGCCACTACATTCTCCCTTTACCTCTACGGGTGTCAACCTTAGGGGCACTGACCAAATGGGATCTTATCTGCCACATCTGAAAATCACTATTAGGAGGGTCTGGGGTCATATTTGTGTGATTATTGTTTAATTTAGACAATTTGTCATCATCTCATTATGTAGGGATGGATTTCACTCCTGTGCTTAAGAAGTTCTTTTTGACCCCTTTGATACGTTAAAACTTCTCCCAAGAGGCTTTTTTTTTCTTCAGTACTTGGAGGCTGAACCCAGGCCCTTCTGTAAAGTCTGCAAGTGCTCTACCACTGGGTTGCACCCCCAGCCCCTTTTCCTTAGTTATTTTTTTATCTTGAGACGGTGTCTTGCTGAGGTACACAGGCTGCCTCTGGCCTCGAACTTGCGATCCTCCTGCCTCCGCCTCCCAAGTCGCTGAGATTACAGACCTAGGCCACCATGCCTGGCCTCCCCTGAAATATTTTAATTATCCTTGTTTACATTATTGACCAGCTTTTTAAGGTCTGTCTGTGTAAATACAGCAAAGATAAATTCCAGCCCAACTCCCTCCTGACTTATGCTGAACCCAAAATGCCGAGGGGTCTGCGTAAATGGGTTGAGGCTGTACCTTGGTGGCGAGAGGAGGAATACATTAGCCCTGACCTTTCCGAGAGGAACGTGGTGCTTGGGCCCTGTCCCTAGGAAACAATCTAATAGGACAAGACGTTCTGCATCCCCTGGGCTCTGTGGCCTAAGGTTCCCTCCCAGAGCCTGAAGACTAGCAGCATTCCAGAGGCCTGGCCCCAGGAAGGTTGGCTGCAGAGCTTGGGCTGGGTGGGCCTCTGCTGCCTGCAGCCCAGACCAGCCTTGTCTACCCTGCCCTCGGCTTGAGGCAAACCTGCCTGGTGGAAGCCAGCAGCTGCCCTGGCCCTCTTCCTTCCCTTTGGTTTGGCTCTGAGAGGCCCCAGCAGGTATGGGAGGGAAGAGGCTGAGATGGATCTGTCCACCCTGGGCTGGCCCCATGGCTCCCTGGGCCCGCAGTCGTCTCTACACAGGCCTCCCCACCCCCATCCCCAGCCTCAGGGACTGCGCCCTTCCTGGAGGTGACCCTGCACTATGCCTAGGCCTGAGCACGTGGTCCCCAGCAGACTCTCCTTCTGCTATGTGTGCTGTGGTTTCCTGGCCCAGGTCAGTGATGCCCAGGAAGCCCAGCCATGGAGCTGCCATCTGCTTCGAGTCCCTGCTGGCCGGTCACTTTACCCTGTGACCTCGCACCCTTCATACAGCCAAAAGGAGGAGGGCATCCTGCAGCCAAGGGAGGAGGCAGAGCCACAGCAGCAGCCAACTTGTCCAAGGCGCATGCTGGCACCTCGGGAGGCAGGGTCAGGACAGGGCTGGCCTCTTGGAGGCCTGGGTGCCTCCCTCCCAGTGGGGCCAAGGTCACTCATAGAGGTCACAGATGTGGAATGGCTGCGGCCCCTCTCCTCCGCCCTTCTGACCCAGCACCAGAGTGACTTCCACCTCAATTCGGCTTCCTGGTTCCCTGGGTCTCCCCAGAAACCAATCACTGCTGGTCATGCTGAGCCTGGGGCCCATCACTGTCTCACACTCCCGCCACCTGCCTCTGAAGCCAGGTGTGGGCCCAAGGAAACCGGAGCCCTCAGCTCTGGCATCTTTACTCTTTCAGGCTTCTCAGCCTGCTGACCTCCAGCTTCCCTCTCGCTCCTGCCCGACTCCCAGTCTCACAGGATGGGTCGAGTGTTTCAGGTGGATTAACGTGGAAAGAGATCAAACTACCTGCCTCTTAGACCTGTAGAGATGATCCATACTATGTAACCAATGCTATGTTCAAATCAGCACATGAGGGAAAAAGGAAATTATCTAACTAATGAAAGAATTAAATCTTCCTCATTCAGTTTAGATCCGGAGAATGTGACAAGGGACACCAGATTTGGTAGAAGCAATCACTAACACACACACACACACACGCACACACACACACACACACACACTTATATATACTGCCACACAGATAAATACACTCATACACACACACTGACACACACAGACACATACATACATTTATAACACACTCAGACACATCACACACACAGATACGTACACTCACACAGAGAGGCATGCACACATACATTCACACATATATACATATACTCACAATGTACACACACGGACACATTCAGACACAATCACATACACGCTCATACACACATTTATACACTCATACACACTCAAATGTAAATTCCTCTGATAAGCAAACAGTAAAATTTTATCTTTGGTTTTAATTTGTCTGACTTCAATTTCCAGTGAGGCTGAAATTTTAATGTATTTATTAATATTCATATTTGCTCTCATGTTTTTCACTATGGCTATGATTTACTAAGACCTTAGTTTTTCCATTTTCTTCTGTTGCTTATTTGTTCATTTGTTTACTTATTTATTTTGTGGTGCTTGGAATTGAACCCAGGACCTCATGAATGCTAGACAAATGCTCTACCACTGAGCTACACTGCCATCCCTCCTGTTCAATGTAATTCAAATAAAGAAGTGTTTGTTTCACACACCATATCTGACTGTAGGCCAAGCACTGTGCCACTGGTCCAGGAGCCACAGAATCAAGTGGTACAGGTCTCTGTCTTAGAGGGCCTGACCTTCTAATAACAATGGGAAAACAAAGATTCAAATGTCCAGTTGTGGCAGGCATGCAGGAAGGGTGCAGCAATGTTTTCTGCTCGACAGCACCCTCTTTCCTGGGGTAAGCACCTGCCTCCATTCGGGAGCAGCCCTCTTCCCTTCTCAGATAGAGTACTTCTCTCAAGTTGCCTTGTCCCTGGCTCCAGGGGCCAGCTATGACCCAGGCTGTGGCAGGCATGCAGGGAGAGATAGAAGGCACATTCACAGCTGTCTATTTCATCTCTTAGATTTTGCGATCATTAAGTTAACTGAATTTATTTCCACCATTTAATTCTGTGCTTTCTTTGTATTTTCTTTTTCTTTGTTTATTTTTCTCCTCTGTTGTGATTGTATTTATTGAGTTATCTTAGTCCCTTTTTGTTCCCCCATTCCACTGGTTTGAAAGTTATACATTCTATTTCTATTTTTTGAGTGCTAACCTGCTACATTTTAACTAATCAGCATCTTTATCCTTTTGCTAAATGATACATAGACTTTAAAGTTATTCAACTTCAATCAACCATTTAACATTTTTCTTGTTATTGCTGTATAGTATTTCACTTCTACTTGATGTTAACTCATTTCATGAGTTAGTGGTTTTTTAAACAATAAACCCTTGTTTAGATATGCCAACATGCTTACTAATTTCTTTACTTCTTTTGCTACTTTTGTCACATTCCTTTCTTTCTGGATTCAATTTTCTTCTTAGTGAAGAAAATTACAATTTTAGTTTGTTGTTGTTGTTGCTTTGTTTGTTTGTTTTGGTTTTTGGTTTTATGAGACAGAATCTTGCTATGTAGCCTAGGCTGTCCTGGAACTTGCTATGTAGACCAGGCTGGACTTGAACTCGGGTTGATTCTCCTCCCTCAAGCTTCCAAGTGGTAGGATTGCAGGTGTTCACCACCATGCCCGGCAACAGTTTTCAAGGGAGATGTTCTGAGTAACAAACCCACATGAGCTTTGCTTGAAAACCACCTATTTCATTGCCCTCTGATGGTAGTTTGGCTAGATGTTGATCTTCAGTGAAACTCTGTGCTTCTGGGATGAGTTTATCCCATTGCCTCCTGGCAGGGGTCCCTGCTACTGAGAAGTCTGCTGTTGGCTCTGTTGTCATCCCTTGTTCCTTGCTCTGTGTCTTGCCTCTGTCTGCTGTGTTGCAGTTTCATAACGATGCATCTGGATGTGGAGCTGCTTCTGTTTTGCCCACTTGGAACTCGATGTCCTCCTGCACACTCAGATGCACAAACTCCAGGAAGGTGCTCCCCCAGAGCTCCCTCTCCCGAGTTGATAAATGAGCAAACCTGACCCCAAGGCTCCTTTCCCAAAGGTTCCCACTGCAGCGCTGGGGCTGAGCTTTATGGCTGGGTGGGACCTTGGCCTTCCCTTGCTCTGGGTGGCTACTCCACCTGGCTATGCCTTGGTCATACCCGGCCTCTGGAGCTGGAGACGGGGCAATACCAGAGAACCATGCCATCTGAGATTGGAGGAGGGATGTGCCCTAATGAAGGCAGGTGCTCACCCCAGGGAAGAGGGATGGGTGCTGTCAAGCAGAAAACATTGCTGTGCCCTTCAAAGGGGAGCTCAAATTCCCAGGTCCTTCTCATTGGGCCGCTGAGCCCACCAATCCAGGGGAGGAGGGCCTTACACCTCCCCTCAGAGCTCACCATGCCACAGACACTTCATAGTCTCCCAGGTACTTCCTTCCACAGATTTATTTGGAAACTTTTCTTTAATTTCAGCCATCCTCTAGAGTAATGAACTCCTAAATGTGGCATTTGCATGCAGCTGCTCCACTGTGGCATCCTATCCAGTCAGATCTCGGAAGCTAAGCTGGGTCAGACCTGGTTAGTACTAGGATGGGAAACCGCCTGGGAACACCAGGTGCTATACGTTTGGGAGAAGGACCCGGCAACCGACTCCCAAAAAACAATCAGCCATTGAAAACCCTATAAATAGCAGAGAAACACTGACAATAGTGTTTCACCTGTTGTACATAGGATTGCTATGAGTTGGACACTGACTTGAGGGCACCTAACAACAACAACAGCAAATGTGTCATCCACCCTCCAGAGTAAGACTTTGTTAGTTACTGACCATCATTAATACTCATGATCACCTTTTGGGGACTCTCCAACCTAGAATATGGTGGGTTCTGTGTTCCTCTGATCCAATGCCTTCAACTTCTAGACCACAGGCATGCTCCTCCTCTCCAGAGATGAGCACTGAGGTTGATCTCACGGCAGACCATCCTCCATGACTGCTAGCCCTGGGCCAGTCCCCTCTATGGCCACTGTGTGGTCACAAGATTGCCTCCAATCGCTTGGGTGAATGTCTTAGTCAATTTTCTGTTGCTATAACTAAACACCACAGTCTGAGTAATTTATAAAGAAAAGGAGTTTGTTTAGTTCAAGGTTCTGGATGCTATAGTCCAGGAATGTGGTGCTAGCATTAGGGGAGGCCTTCTTACTGCAACATAACATGGCGAAAGGAATCACATGGTGAGACACAGGGCTCACTTTTCACCCAAGGCCACTCCCAAGGTAGCCCACTAATCCCCAATTAGTCCCATGCCTGAGGGCAGAGTCCTCATCACTAGTCCCCCCAAAAAGTATCACCTCCCAAATACCATTAACATTTGACTTTGGAGATTCAGTTTCCAACTTGTGAAAGTTACAGGACACATTGCAACTGTAGCAGTGAGCTACTCACATGCTCTGTGCCTCAGTTTCTGCACCTACAAGATCAGGATAGTGAGGTCACCTGCCAAGGGGAAGAACAGGATGAGTTCAGAGGCGACTCTCCAAGTGTGAGCTCCCCCTTCCCTCTCCTTGCTGCTGGCTCCTTGCCCAAGGCCTTGCTGGCCCATAACCTTGGGTACTGGCCTGCCTTGGACACTGGGTAGCTGACCAGTCCTTTGCCTCTGGTCCTCAACAGCTACATGCCTTGGACTTCACAGAGCCCCCCATCTGATCCTTGACCCCCAAGTCCCCCACCCTGACAGACCACTGCTGGTCCATCCCTTCCTGTGACTCTAGGCATGGGTGTGGCCCCCAGATGGGCATGGTGACATGCAGGAGGTGGTCGAGGTCACACAGAGAGGTCCCTGGTAGTTCTTCTTTGTCACCTCAAGAGAATATCTGCGGCTTCCATGTTGTCAGAAAACAAACAGAAGTGAGTCTCAAGTTTCACAATCCAAGTGGCTGGTTTTGTGGCTCTTTGAAGAGTCCTTTCATGTCCCTGACAGTGGCAGGCTTCTCCCCTGGGAAGTCAGGGGGGCATGTGCCACACCCCACGGGCCCCCTCATCCCAATGACGTTATCCTGGCACTCCCAGGCTAATGACACTCTGCTGTCACCTTTCATGTGTCAACAGACTTTGCTACATGGGTTTCCAGCTGACTGAGCCATGTCCCTGGCTGCCTCCCCCACCTGCCCCCCGAGGACCTGAGGACCCCATGACTCATCCTCTTCTGTGCCCCACAGAAGGCGTCCCACTCTGCCTCTCTTGGGCAATTTCCCCAGTTTTGAGGGACCGCCTTTCCTCTCGCCGCAGCCCTTTCTTGGGGAGAAGGGGCAGGGGGGCAGCTCAGGTTCCCAGGTGGCCGTGAGACCTCAGATTGGCTGGTCTGCAGATTGCCCCTGACTCCAGGAGTATTTGGTTCTGATGTTCACTTCTTCCTTCCATCCCCACAGCACCCCTACTTCTGGTTGCAGCCCCTTTGACAAGGCTGTGATGAGCCACATGGCAGAGGCTTCAGTGCGAGCTGCCCTGGGCTCATGGGGGTAGGGGACCTGAAGTAGGAGCTAGGCACATGTCCCACCCTCCTGTCCCTTCTGGGCCGCTGCACTTCCTGGCTCCTGCTTGCAAAGAGCAGTGGAACCAGCAACTGCTCTGGGGCCCAAAAGAGCCCCCTCTAACACAGCTGCAGCCCCTCGCTGTAAAGCCTCAGGCAGCTGAGCCCTCCTGGGAGTCTTGGTCTTGTCAGGTGGAGAGTGAGGATCGTAACACCCTACACAGCGGCCCTGAGGGCCGAGCAAGAAAATGGGAGCAAAGCGATGGCTCATGATCTGTCATTATTAGGCAGCAAGGTAATAAGGCCAACATTTGTTGCCTGCTCTCAATGTGCCAGGCACACAGGACCCAGGGTAATTTATTCATCCTCACTGCAAGCCACAAGGAAGATGCCCCTAAATGCTCAGCCTACCGATGAGGACATGGACTCGCAGAGAAATCACGTGACTTGCACAAAGTCACACAGTTACACAGCTGGGAAGAGGCAGAGTTGACTGCAGTTCCAGGCACGGGTCCCCCTTCCCTCCAGGACAAAGTCACCCCCATTCTCTGGGAACGGTCCTTTTCCATCTTAATGGAGCTCCAGGTGGTCTGGTCCCTGGGACTCTTTACTCCCCCATAGCTAGCTGTGCAGCCTTCTTGGTCCCATCGCCCCTGTGGGGGAGTCTGCCTGAGATGGGCACTCATCCTCTAACCACCCCCTGTGTGCCCCTGTACTGGGGAAGGCAGGTGGCTGCGGGCAAACACACGGGGGCCTGAGCTCCCAAGGCCTCCCAGGCATTGCTGGACAGGGGCCAAGCAGTGGCTCTCGGCCCTCCTCACCTGATGGGAGGGCTCTTCCTGGGAGCCAGGAGGGGAGGCCGTGACTGTCCCTGGCTGGCCCTGAGCCCACAGGTGCTCTCCTCGGCCCAAGGGCAGGAGGGGCCCTGCAGGTGAAGAGCCTGTGAAGACGGTGTCTGTTGTTTCCTTCTTCACTCGGGAACAATTCCCCTTTTGAGCTCCTTGGCTTTGCCAGTTGAGAGAATATTTCTCCAAGGCTGCTTCTCGACAGATTGATTTATCTGTTTTGGTAACTTGGCCTTCCTGAGAAAATGAGGCTCTGCACCAGACGGCCTGTGGACAAACCTGGGGGGAAAGTGGGGCCCTCCTCTGTGGACAGCGACGACCCCAGGGCGAAGGTGCAGACCTCAGGCCACACCCTGGCCCCTGGAAGCCAAGGGAGGGAGAAGTTGGCAGGCCGGGAACTTCACACCACCCTTAGACAGGTGACTCCGCACAGTCCTCCTAGCCTCTGCTCCCAGGGCGTCTCCTTGGACCCATCTTACGGACAGGAAATTGAGTCAGTGATCTCCAGCAGCCCAAGGCCACAGTAAGCAAGAGGCAGAGACCAGATCCGAGCCCAGAGCTCTGCCTCCTCCACACCAGTCCTCATCTACCTGAAGAAAGGACATTGCACGTGACCCTGGAGAGGGTGGTGGGCCTGGACACGGGTAGGCGTGGCCTCCCTGGGTTGGGCAGGGCTTGCTGATAGCCATCCCCGGCCCTCTCTCCATTTCCTGCCCCCAGCCCAGGCCTGCTTCTGTCCCAGCCCAAACCTAATCCACTCACCTGTCTCCCATCACACTGAAGCCTTCAGCAAGCCTTGCTGGTTTCTGTGAATTGTTGGACAGATGTGCAGAATGATGCCCACAGCCTTTCATCTGGAGCACGCTTCTCCTTCTCTGACCTCCATGGAACCCCAGGCCAGCCAGCCCCACTCCTTTGGGACTTTCTCTGTGGCTTGTCTCAACCCACTGATTATTTGTTAAATTTTTTTTTTCCTTCCGAGATGGGTCTTCACTCTGTTGCCCTCCCAGTAGCTGGGGCTACAGGTGTGCGCCACCATGATTAGATTGTTAAACACATTTTTCACTCACTTTTCCATTGTGGTGAAATAAATATAACATTTAACATCTTGACCATTTAAGCATTCAGTGCAGTGGCATCGAGACCATTCATACTATGCAACCATCACTACTATTCACCTCCAGAACTCTTCCTCCTGTAGACCTGAAATTCTGCACTCATCGGACACCAGCTCCTGTCGCCCTCCCCCAGCCCCCAGAAGCCACCTTCTACTCTCAGCCTCTATGCATTTAACTTCTAAATCCCTCATGTCAGCGAAACCATACAGTCCATGTCCTTCACATGTGGCTCGCTTCGAATCATACCCTCCAGGTTGATCCTTGTATCTGATGTCAGAATTCCCTCCTTTTTCCAGGCTGAATAATGTTCCATGGTGTGGTCCACATGTTTCTCTTCCACACATGAGCCCACCACCCTCTGCACTGTGAAGTCCATCTGCCATTGAGGCCTCACCCAGCAAAGTGGCTGCAGGGCTCCGGCCTCTCCTGCTGCAGGCCCTTTGGAGAATCACCCTCAGCAAGGGTCCCCAGTCAGCTTTAGTGACGCTGCTGGTCTCTCCCAGGCCCCCAAATGGACTGCTCTGTGGCCTTCATAGGTCAGGCATGCATGGGCGGGAAGAAAGATCAAGGGCAAGTGCAGGGTGAGTGCTCTGAGAGGTCAGTCCATATTGGGGAGCTCTAGGACCCCACCCTAAGGCCTGGGTGACACCACGCCCCCAGATGAGCCTCCCCCCACCACCCTGCTGGGGGCCAATTCTGCATATCCAAGACAGTGCTGCCCCAGGATCCAGCAGAGTGGGCTCCCGTGCCTGCCTGGAGCTCAGCACCTGCCAGGCCTGGCCAGCCCCTCAGCAGCTCACTGCCCAGCCATTGCCTGGGGTGTGAATGCACCAGCAAGGGCAGGCCCAGGCCTGCAGTGCCTGCCCACAGCTTCTCCAGCCCAGGATGAGCACTTCGGCCTTAGAGCATAGCGCTGGAGCCTCAGCTGAGCAGTGGGGTAGAAGAGCGGGACTCACACGGTCCAGCCCCGCAGGATGGCTCTAAAACACCAGCCACCAATGTCTTCAGCCTCTGAAGACAGTGTGTGTGCCAGGTTCTCCCTTGTCACCAGTCTGGCTGTGCCGACCTGAAGGTGGCCTTTGCCATGGTGGGCTGGGGGAGGCCCACTAGCCAGCTCTGGTTAGCAGCTCCCATTTTGAGTGGCCAGGATGTCACAGAGACAGGCAGGGCACAGACCCACGCAGCATCCATGCTTCTCAGAGGCCGAATCAGAAGTCACTGGGAGGACACAGAGGGTGACTTGGTGCAGCTGGCAGCCAGAGAGGGCTGGGCTCAGGGGGCCCATTGACGTTACTTGTCAGTCTGTGGAGTGTTTTTGGGATGGTGCTCTTGGCATTCAACAGCATTTAAGGGCAGTCAGCCCCTGCATGGCCGCAGGACACTGCCCAGCCCCTGAGCTGCTGCATTCCAAGCCTTGGCCGCCAGAATCGTCCTCACACATGGAGCTGCTGGTGGGAATGAGCAGCCCAGGCTCCTGAGGGGAACAGTGGCCAGGCCCAAGGCCTTGGGTGACTCAGACTCGCTCTTGTTCAACCTCCAAACCCCGACCGGCAGTGGCCACTGATCCCCATAGAAACCTAAAGCAGTGAGTGGGCATCACCCACCCCAGCCCCCAGGGCTGGTGCCTGCAGTGATGTGACTCCCCATCCTCAGGGCCTGCAGTTAGGTGGTGTCAGGGAAAGGTCATGCTGAAATCGTCCCTGAGAGGAATGGAGGGGCACCAGCAAGGGCAGCCCAACTCTGGCTGGCCAAAAATAGGCCAGGCCTGGGCCACACTTCATGGGGACGGAGGCCACAAGGCCTCATGATGCCTTCTATCTACCGAATCTTCATTCACCAAGCAGACTTGGGCATTGCTTCATCATGCAACCTCCAACTGGGAGCTGAACATGGTCCAGGCCTCTGTAGACACGCCCCTGTTGTATGTCAATAAGGTGGCACGTGGCACTGTGGCAAGCCTCAGTAGCCCACCTCAAGCCCACACTCCAGAGGCCATGGGCCAGCAGGTGACATGGGTGCCTCCCTCCAGGGAGCCTTGGACACTCAGATTTGGCTGATGACTTTAATTTTGCCTGTCCAGCATTGCCTTCAAGGAGCATGCACCCTAAGGGAGACGGGCTCTAACAACATTTCTGTGAGTGACATCCTCTGTCAGATGTCATGTGCCGTGGAGAAAAATAAGGTGGGAAATGAGGTTGGGAGTGGAGGCTTGGTGGGTATGTCATGTGATTCAAGGCCAATGTGACCCATATGACCACAGTGGGGGTTGTTCTTTTATAAATATGTTTACCTTCTTCTGTAGAAGGCCACTTGTCTGCAGAAAGGTCTGCAAAGTAAAAATCAATTCTATTTGGGTTTTTTAAACTGAAAGATGACCCACCCATTGCCCTTTACAAACAAGAAACTTCTGTTTACAAATCTTTTCCTCAGGTCCTAGACTCAGTGTGCATCAGGCCAGGTATGACAGAAATCAGGAGGTGCCAGGGAGCAGGGAGATAGAAGACAGACTCTGAGAACCGGGATTTGGTGGCTCTTCTCCCCGCCTGCCTGGAGTGACATCCTTCTCTGTGGCCTCGACCGTACCTAGTCAGCCCCTACAGATGCAGCTTACAAAGAACAGGCAGGGGCAGGGAAGGAGTCCAAAGCAGCCCTGGCACGGTGGGCACTGGTGTGTCACTGTTGCCATGCCCAGATAAAAATGAGACAAGCTCAAAGGACAGAGCTCCAGGACAGCCACAGTGAGAGCCTTTGTGGGAGCAACATCCTCCTCTAGTGGCCACTTCAGATATCGCAGGCGTGCACTGCTGAAGCTGTGGCTTTTTCACTGGTAATGGGTAAAAAGTCCTCTCCTCTTTGGCTCACAGGGTGGAAAGGATCAGAACAAGGACAGCTTTAAGGAATAAGAAGTTCTGCAAGTTCCCAGGATTCTCTCAGAAGCTACAATGTTCATCAGGAGGAAAGGACCATGCATTTTAGACAAAGAGGCCAGAGTTTTGTAAAGGGAGCTGGTCCAGAACTTGATGGTATCTGGGGAACTCACAGAGCTGGCCCTGCTGGGCACACATTTGCACCTGCCACGTGGAGGCCATCTCAGCCTTCCTGGGATCTCTGTAAACTCTGAGTCTTGACCCCTAAAGCTCAAATCAAGCATTTCAATGCAATAACATCTAGACTCAGTGACCCATTAAAGAAATGCTGGAGCAGAGGTGTTTTTTTTTTGTTGTTTTTTTTTTTGTTTTTTTTTTTCCTGCGCTGGGACTGAACCCAGGGTTTTCACTTGAGAGGCAAGCGCTCTACCACCGAGCTAAATCCCCAACCCCAAAGCAGAGAAGGATCGTAATCTGTACTGTGATGTGCAATCAGCAAAATCCAGACTGTGGGGAACTCTACAAACAAACAGCCAGTTTCTCCAAATATCAATTATGCATAAAAAATTCAAGAGTGGAAAGAAAATTTGGGATTAAAGAAGACTTGAGGATGGAGTGATTACTGGGCTTGTTGTTGTTGTTGTTAGGTGCCATCGAGTCGGTATCCGACTCATAGCGACCCTCATAGGATTTTCAGTGGCTGACTGTTTCGGGATTGCCTTGGGAGTGGATTGCCAGGTCCTTCACCCATTTTTGCGGTGCTGGGAATTGAACTCAGGACCTCAGAGACTGCAGTGCAGCGCTCTACCAACTGAGCTAAATCCCAGTCCATTACTGGGCTACATTGTTAAATAAAAAAGCAAAGTGTAGCCGGGTATAGTGGTGCATGCCTGTAATCCCAGCGACTCAGGAGGCAGAGGCAGGGGGATCACAAGTTTGAGACCAGAGGCAGTCTGCATAATTTAGCGAGACACTGTCTCAAAAAGTTAAAAAAAAAAAAGGAAGGGGAATGGGGGTGCAGCTCATTGGTCAAGACTTGCAAAGCACGCAAGTGTGAGGCCCTGGGTTCAACAACCCCCAGTACCACAAATGAAAAAAAAAAAAAGCAAAGTGTAGAAAAGTATCTAGAATATTCTAGAATATGCTATCTCTCATGTAAAGAAGAGGAGGAGAAAAAAATAGATACGTGTTCATTTATGCAAAAGAAACCCGGAAGGATAAAGCAGACACCAGTGAGACTGGTCCCCTGCAGGGGTGGGTGGGAATAAGGTGGAAAAGATGGACAATGGCAACAGGGAAGAGAAGAGAAGGGGCAACGTGGAACAGACCTTTTTGAAGAGTTCTGACTTAGAGTCACATTCATACTTTATAGACTTAATTTTTTTAAAAAAATAAGAGGAAACTCAGAATAGAAACTAACAGTTTACAAATGAATTACATACTTCCAAGAAAGGGAGGCAATCTAACCTAAGAAAATTCGTGGATCAGTATTTTGGTTCACTCCTCCAAGGCTAAAGACAAAAAGACCTGTATTTTACCCCAGCTAGTAGGGAGGTTTTTCACAGGAGTATGAGGAAGCAATTCTGAAACTTTATATATGCTTCCTAGGAGTGAGCAGATGAGTAGATGTTTTATTGATAGTGAGATCCAAACTATACCAAGTTGGAGAAAGGAGGTGCAAGTGAGGAAAGGAAGAAATTAGAGAATCCTGCAGCAGTGGACTGGAGTGGGGGTGTGAGTATAAACGTGTGTTTTTTAATATATGTACAGATAGGCGTGTGTGTGAGTGTGAGGGTGTGTGTGCGTGTGTGGATGGGTGGGTGGGTGAGTGTGTGTTTCCTAGCTCTACCTGCTCGGAGGCCTTGCAGCAATGATACCTCACAACAGTGAGTGCACCCAGTCCCTAGATCTCGGTTTCTAAAGACCATTCTCAATGAAAAGACCCAAGCACCTTAGAAAAACAGCTCATTCCAGGGCCAGGTCAAAGACAGCACAAGATAAGCCTAGAGCACCACATGACACCAGAGAGCAAGGGAGTGCTCCAAAAATGATCAGGACAACACCAGGCGAAAGGACGGTAGCCAACTGGAAGGAGTTTTCAATGGCCACCTGGGGACTATTTGAATCAGTAATGATAGGAAGGGGTCATAAGCCATAGACTAAGGTGTGACTCCACGAGTCTGCACAGATATGAATAGATAAGTGGATAAATACATATGTGGGGTAAATACAAAGGTCTCCCCACAGAAAGATTTCACATATTACATGTGGAGGGGGGCTGGGGTTGCAGCTCAGTGGTGGGGTACCTGCCTGGCATGCATGAGACCCTGGATTCAATCCCCAGCACTGAAAAAAAAAAAAAAAAAAAGATAATAAATGATTTTTAAAAATAAAATAAATGCTGGGCGCAGTGGCGCAAGCCTATAACCCCAGCAGCTCGGGAGGCGGAGACAGGAAGATCGCAAATTCGAGACCAGAAGCAGTCTGCATAACTTAGCAAGACCCTGTCTCAAAAAGTGAAAAAAAAAAAAAAAAAAAAAAACGGGCTGAGGGTGCAGCTCAGTGGTCCAGCACTTGCAGAGCATGCAAGTGCGAGGCCCTGGGTTCAACCCCCAGTACCGCAAAATAAATGAATGAATGAATGAATGAATGAATGAATGTGGAATGAATGATGAACTCAGAAAAGTCACTGTTTGGTAAACACCTTAGTAATAATTGTTCCAAGCAAGACTCGTCAAGGAAGCCAAAAACTGGAAGACAAAAATATGATAAGAGATTTCTTGCCATAGATACCTATTAATTACAATGGGAAAAATAGTAACTTAAGAGTGGAGAAATTGAGCATCACATGCCCCCAAAATGTTACAAAATTCCTTTTGTGGGATTCCTTGCCAAAAGTGCATAACCCGACTTTAATCAAGAGGAAATATCAAACAAAACCCAATAGAGGGGCATTCTTCAAAATAACTGGCCAGCATTCTCAAAAAAAAAAAAAAAAAAAAAAAAGAAGTGCTGGAGGCAGAGCTCTGTGGTGGAGAATTTGCTTAGCATGAGCCAAACCCTGGGCTCAATCCCCAGCACTACAAAAAAAAATTAACTTTTGGGGTTTTTTTTGTTTTGTTTTGTTTTTGTTTTTAAGCTAAATCAAGACTGAGAAACACTCCCAGAGTAAAGCAAATAGTTGATGGGCAAGAACTGAAATAAGATCTGTAATTTAGATACATATTGTGTCCACACTCATTTCCTGGTTTGGTCGACATGCTGTAGTTATGTAAGATGTGAACAGGGGAAGAGCAAAGAACATAATGGGAATTCTTTGTACTATTTTTGCAACTTTCCTGTAGGTCTGAAATTTATTTCCAAATGAAGACTGAAAAAAGAAAAAAATAGAGACATCAGAGACAACTCGTGTTCAGGCACTCTGAAGGGAGTTCACTGGATGCTATCAAGTTTGAATCAGCATCCAGTGAACTGCCTTCAGAGTGCCTGAACACGAGTTGTCTCTGACATCTCTCTCAGACAGAAAATCTGAGATCTGGGTGTGTGATGCCACTGCTATGGCCCTCCCCTCTTTTATCCATCTATCATCTATCTATCTATCTGTCGATCATCTATCATCTATGTAGCTATCTATCTAGCTATCTATCATCTATTATTTATCTATTATCTATCAATCATCTATTATCTATCTATCTATCTATCTATCTATCTATCATCTATCTATCTTATTTATTGCGGTACGGGGGCTGAACCCAGGGCATTATGAATACTTTGCAAGTGCTCAATTGCTGAGGTGCACCTCCCAGCCCATTTTTTATTTTTTATCTTGAGACAGGCCTCTGGCCTAGAACTTGCAATCCCCCAGCCTCGGCCTCTAGAGTCACTGGGATCGCAGGTGGGCACCACCGGGCCTGGCCCTACCCTCTTTTAGAGCCATGAACTGGAATGGCTGGGATTGCTTGGACATGAGGGAGCTGGGCACAAAGCGGTGGCCCAGCTGGGGTTACTGGCTGATGAGGCTGCAGGCCACCCACAGGGCTTATCGTTCTCCTGGGCCTGCTTTGGTGTAGGTTTGAAATTCTCCAAAATAGAACACTTAGGGAAACTACTCCCCGGGGTGGGAGGTGTAACTCTGTGGCAGAGTGCATGCCTGCCGTGCCTGCCACTTACAAGGCCCTGGGATTGATCCCCAGCACCACAAAACAACACCACCCAGAGGTGGTTCTCAGCCAGGACAAGAGGGGAAGAGAGAGGTGCGTGGGGACATCTAGCACTGCCCCTGCTTACCCCTCGGACCCTGCCCCTCTGCATCTGTCCACCCTGGGCCATGCCTGGCCTTCCCCGGCCTGCTCACATTGTCTCCATGCTGGCCCGGAACCCCACAGGTGCACAGGCAGCTGAGAGTCCTCGCTCCACCCGCCTGCCCTGCACCTGCCTGCCCTACCAGGGAGACCACCTGAGACCCAGGACCGCTCGCCACATCCCCTGAGCTCTCCATGGCCCCCTGCTCTGTCCCTTCCTCCTCAAGGTGGGAGGGACATTGCAGGGTGGGAAGCAGGAGTCCCGCAGGCTCTCAGTCTCCCAGTCTCCCAGTGGGGGTGCTGCACACTGAGAGCGGCAGCCACCTCTAGGGACTGACCACCTTCTGTACTGCAGGATGCCCAGCCTCCCTGGAGCTACTCTCTAAAAGCCACCCAACCAAGCCCCAGGGCCACCCCAAATTGTGCCCACACTTGCCTTCCAAAAGCCTGCTGTTAGGATGGCAAACACATGCCTGGTCCTAACACTGCTGGGGAATAGAGGGTAGGGGGAAAATAGAGCACCTCCCCCTCCACAAAGGTGGGAGCAGGGCTGCCAGCCGAGGGGGTGGACACAGGGCAGCAATCAACAGAAGGTAAGACGCCAAGAAGGGCTGTCAGGACCCAAGGGCAGAGGGGACCTGAGTGCCTCCCATGGAATGCACCAGAACATCAGCAATGATCTTGGCATTGCAGAGGAGCCTGCACCCTTTCAGAGCACGAAAGCCATTGTCCCCAGTGTGGCGTGGAATCTTCAGGGAGAGCTGAGGACCCTAAGGGGCCTCTGAGGACAGTAGCAGTGGAGTGCTTCAGACAGTATCAGGGACCAAAACCCTCTCTCTCTCTCTCTCTCTGTCTCTCTCTCTCTCTCTCTCTCCCTCTCTCTTCCCCCCTCTCTGTCTCCCCCTCTCTGTGTCTCTGTCTCTCTCTTTCTGTCTCCCTCTCTCTCCCTTCCTCTCTCTCTCTCTCTCTCTCTCACACACACACACACACACACACTTGCTTTTATGCCATACTCTGCTCTGTTACCCAAGTCGCCTAAGCTTAGAGCCAATGCCACTGATGAGGGGAGCATCAGATGCCTTAAGGGCCAGCATTGTGGTGGAACAGACCCCGGCACAGAAACTAAGTGGCATTATGAAGAATAAAGGAAGAGACCCCTTTTGCACTGTAGAAAAGACTAGAAAGTAGGAAACAGCTTCATATCATGAAATGCCTGTTGTGGACAGAGAGCCCCCTGTGGGGTCCTCCCAGAGCCAGGAAAATCCAACAACCAGTTGGTCCAAAAATATAGGCCGGCCCAGGTCCACCGCCACGTGACCTGGCACACACGGTGGTCCAAGTCATTGTACTATGAGGTTCTTTTATTTTTGTGGTTTGATGTATGTTACCTTTGATTGAGAAAAGGTAAAAGTGTATTATTATCAAGGGATTTGGGGTTTTTTTTTTTCTATTTTCTCATATATCAAACCTTTTCTCACTTAATGGGCTTGGGTCAGTGAGAATCTGATAATGTACTAAGCTTTTAAAATTCTTACAGAACTGGGGCTGGGGATGTAGCTTAGTGGAAAAGTGCTTGCCTAGTATGTGTGAGGACTTGGGTTCCATCCTAGCATTGAAAAAGAAAGGAGGGAAAGAAGAAAGAGAGTAAGAAAGGAAGAAAGAAGAGAAAGAAAGAAAGAAAGAAAGAGAAAGAAAGAAAGAAAGAAAGAGGAAGGAAAGAAGAAAAAAGGAAAAAAGAAAGGAAGGAAGGAAGGAAGGAAGGAAGGAAGGAAGGAAAGGGAAGGGAAAGAAGGAGGAAGGCAGGGAGGGAGGGAGGAGGGAAGAGTGAACCCTCATCTCTAAGCCTTCTTGCTATAAATTACCATTGCCTGGAAGTAACTGGGACATGGACCAGGGCAGGTGAACTCCTTGCATTTGTTGTCTAGTGCTTTGCGGTTCTCATTCTGAGCCAAGCTTTAAGGACACTTGGATCGTGTGATAAAGTGGAAGTATAAACCCCAAGGCACTGGGCCCCTCCTGGCCTTCCCCAGCTGGCCCTTGATTGTCCTCTGAAGAGCTGCCATGAGAGCTGTTCCAACTGTGGCATCACTGCGACACCTGGTGGTCAATAGACATACTTGCTTCCTCCTGAGCCTATCCATGTTGCATGTGTCTGTGTACACGTCTGTGTGTGTGTATCCAAGCCCGATGGGTCAATGTTCAGGGACAGCTTGAGAAGGGCAGCCTTTATTGTCTAGAAAATCTGCTATCATATCCCAACCCTGCTACTTACTAATAGACTTGGACAAATCACCAAGTGAGCTTGTTTGTCCACCTGGAAGATAGGGATCAACCCACAGACTCTTGGCCAAGGCGGAGGTTCCATGTAAAGAGCTCGGCTCTTCCTCTGCAGGCAGAGGCTGGTGATGTATTGCCCTGTTTATTCCCACTGCTGCCCTGCCCAGGCCTGCCTCACACGTCCATCCCACCTCTACCTCCTAGCACAGTGCCCAGTGCCCAGCAACAGCTCAGTGGAGTTGGTGGAAGCCCACCCTAAACCCACACAAGCCATGGCTCCCAGCCCAGAGCCCTCCAAGTTCACATTCACACCGAGGGCTGCTGTCTCTGTGGGGAGCTGGTTCCAAATCAAATAGCATTAATGATGACTCAGCAGGATGGGGGCAGAGCCAACCCAATTGGGGACCAGTGGGGGATGTGGAGGTGCCCTGAGGGGGTGTCTAGGACTCCACAGGTGCACAGAAAAAGGTGAGGGACAAGAGAGAGGTTCAAAAGTGGGGCTGGCCAGAAGAGCCACTGCCACGATTGAGGACCAGACTACAAGGGACAGAGCCAGTAAATATTGCCCCTCCAGCAAAGTCAGATGTGAGGCCTCCTTTGGTTGTATGTTTCAAAGCCTCCTTTCTTACCCAAAATTATGTGCCTTGAAAAGGGCTGTTGCACCTGGAGACCCATAGAAACCCATGTTTTTAGCTCTGTCCACTGAAAGGTGCTGGAAACAATGTCAACCCAGTAACAATTAGCACACCTAAAATGCAAATTTTGGTTTTTAGTACCATTCTCCACTCAATGGAATCAGAACTCTTTGGAGAAATGACTGACTCCATGGGTAAGTCAGGGAAGATAAAGAATGTGTTTGAAGCATCAAAAAATAAAGAAATGCTTAAAAAGTTAAAAAAAAAAAAAAAAGACTGTTGACTAATTGCTTTGGGAGAGTTGAGGGAAAGACCTTCCCTTTGGCAATGAAAGTAAATTGCTTACTGTGTTAGCCAGCTTTCTGTTACTGTAAGAAAATCTCTGAGATAATTACATTAGAAAGAGAAAGGGTTTCTTTGGCTCACAGTTTTGGAGGTTCTAGTGCCTGATTACTTGACTCCGTGGTTTGGGGCCTGTGGTGAGTCAGAGTGAGGGGCAGAGCAAACCCCTCAGCTGCCTACCAGGAAGCAAAAAGAGGAAGAAGGAGGAGGTAGGACTTGGGCTCATTCTCAGTGGCCTGAGAACCTCCCACTAGGCTACCCTCCTAATATTTCCAGCACCTCCCTGGGTCCACACCTATGTCACATGTGCCTTTGGGGGGCATTCCTCACCCAAACTCTGTTGTTATTAGGTGTTGTTGAGTCAGGTCCAACTCATAGCAGCCTCCTAGAGTTTTCATTGGCTGATTGTTTTTTCAGGATTGCTTCCATGAGTGGACTGCCACTGACTCTTGTCCAAGCGGGAGGTTGCACATAAGTAGCTTGGCTCTTCCTCTGTAGGCAGAGGCTGATGATGTGTCACCCTGTTTCTTCCCACTGCTGCCCTGCCCAGGCCTGCCTCACATGTCCATCCCACCTCTACCTCCTAGCACAGTGCCCAGTGCCCAGCGACAGCTCAGTGGAGTTGGTGGAAGCCCTTCTCCCATATCCAAACTATAGCACTCACAAAGTAGGTAAGGGAAGAGCCCTTCTCCACAGTTCTGGTCACTGTGGCCACCCCACCCTCCAGGAATCCCCAGAAGGAGGTGCAGTCCACACAATATCCACTGGCCTGGAGGCCAAGCCCACCTTGGGGGTCCTCCTCCATCCAGGACCAGCCTGGCCCTGCTCCCTGCTCCATGCCTGCCCCATCCCCAGCAGCTGGTAGGATGGGGGCTCCTTGGCAGGACAGGCCAGACAGGCTGGGACAGGTGTCCTCAACAAGGAATGGAAGCACAGGGTAAGGTCACACAGGGGCACAAGGACCAGACACCTGCTCAGGAGTGCTGCTCTGACCTGCTTGCTGGGATTGCATGAGTCTCCACAGGTAAATGGGTATGGTGGGTTGGAGACACTGACCAGCACCTTACAAGTGTTTCAGTGATAGCTCGTGCTGTCTGGCCATGGAGGGCTGCAGGCCAGCTGGTCCTCCATTCCAGATCCTCACACCCTTATCATTTTTTAAAAATTATTTGTTTGTTTATTTATTTATTTATTTATTTAGTGGTGCTAAGGATGGAACCCAGGGCTTGGTAGGCAAGCCCTTTACTCCTGAGCTACACTTCCTAGTCCCCAAACAAAAAGATCCTTCAAAATTCAATTGAAAAATTGTCATTTGGAAGCAGCACCTGGTTGCCCCAGCCCATGCCTACCACTGGCCCTTCCTTATCCCACATCATATGACATCCTGCCTGTTGGTGCAGAAAGCCTGGTCACTTCAACAGGGTGGCTGTCCAGGCCCTGCTGTGGGCATCCTTTTGAATCCAGACACGTTGCCTCCAAGCCACAGCTGGCTCCAAGGGTTTTGGATCAGCGACTACAGATCTGTAATAGGAAAAAAAAAAAAAATCCCCTGGTTTCTTCTAAAGTTTGCATCCTACAACTGTTTGTAACAGGAAGGTCTAACTCACTTATTTTTCTCTACATTCCAAACTGTTGAACTCTAGTGGACTCCAATTTTTAATTGTCTATTTCTGCATTTCTTGGTCCATTTTCTGGTCACTCTCATTGAGACTGTTTTGCATTAGGCAGAAGGCTTGTGGTCAGGCTTTGGTCTAAAACAGCCTAAAATATCTTTCCGACCTATCCCCCTCACCATCCCAGGCTGAGCCCTGGGCTCATCACTGCCGTATGGCAGCCCCCCACCCTTCATCAAACCTTCCCTTGCCTCCCCAGGGCTTCCAGCCTGTCATGTGCCTGGAGCTTCCTGTCTCCTCTGGGAGCCGGGGGAGCCCTCCTCAGATCAGTGTCTTTAAATCATGAAATGACACAGCACTACAAACGAACCAATAATAGTGAGAACCAGCTGTCAGGACAGTTTACAAACGTGGTATAGAATCATTTGTGCAAAGTAGTGACAAGTGGTATTTTAAGACACTTATAACAACAGCACTGCAGAATGGAAATGTCTGTGGTGGGACAGAGCCTTGGGGATGCTAATACAACTGGAGATGGTTTGTTTTACCCCCACATGGAAGGAAATGTTACATTTCAGTTCATGAAAATAGAAGTGTAAACCTGTAAATTTTCCCTAACCTTGTGGCCATGCTGAATTGTGTCCTTGGACTCTCAGGCTCCATGACCCAGGATAAAGTTGCCTATGTCCAGAGCAAGCTGGGCTGGGTGTGTGGGCTCAGAGGGGGCATTTCCCACAGGTCCTGGTCAAGTGCCTGGGAGGACATGGCAGCCCCTCAAGCCCAGTGGCTGTCCTGCCCCTGGTCATGCCAACTGCCATTGCTGAGGGCAGCCTGGTGGCCTTGTTGTGAGGAGGGCTCTTTGAGGTCTCATCATGGTACAGAGATGAGTCATCACTCAACAGGGTCCCAAGGCCTTCTAGGTCCTGCTGATGCTGTCTCCTACGCTGGATGGGCACCTTCAGAGTTCATCTATAGCAGGCTTCTACTAAAACTTCCTGAAAAGAGGTGAGGGAAGGATGAGGAACTATCCCGCAGTCAGCCACAGATGAGGAGTACCAGAGGACACTTCTGAGGCCTGTCCGCTGTGCCAACCACACAGAGGACCCACATAAGACAATGGTGGCCGTGTCATTAGGTCACTAATTTGGCTCATCTTTATTTTATTGATGAAGGCACTTAATGCTATAAACTTCCCTCTTAAAACTGCCTTTGCTGTATCCCATATGTTTTGGTATGATGTGTTTTCATCATCATTTGATTGTAGGAATTTTTTTAATTCCAATTTGATTTCATCAACAATCCATTGGTCATTCAGTAGATTATTATTCAGTCTCCATGAGTTTGTAAAGTTTCTGGAATTATTCATATTCTTGAGCTCCAATTTTATCCCATTATGATCTGATAAGGAACATGGGATAATTTCTGTTTTCTTGTATTTGTTGATGGAGTTCTTATGGGCTAGCATATGATCTATTTTAGAAAAATGTACCATGTAGATAGCTGGGCGTGGTGGCGCAAGTCTGTAATCCCAGTGGCTTGGGAGGCGGAGCCAGGAGGATTGCACGTTTGAGACTAGAGGAAGTCTATGTAACCTAGCGAGACCCTCTCTCAGAAAGTAAGGAAAAAAAATAAAAGGGCTGGGGGTGCAGCTCAGAGGTCCAGCACTTGCAAAGCATGCAGGCGTGAGGCCCCAGGATCAACCCCCAGTACCACAAAAAAAAAAAAAAAAAGAAAGAAAAAGAAAAATGTACCATGTTGAGATGAGAAGAATGTGTATTCCTCATCGTGTGAATGAAATATTCTGTATATATCTGTAAGATCCAGCTGGTTTAGGGTGGAGATTAGCTTTGATGTTTCTCTGTTGATTTTTTGTTTTGATGACCTATCTCTTGACACAAGTGGGATATTCCGAGGGGACACTGCCCCGAGTAGGAGTCAGAAGTAGAGGCAGCCAGTGCGGATTACTTCCAAGTAACACGGTGGCCCAGGGGAAAGGAGAGAGGGACCAGGGCAGGAAAGAGCGCTCCCAGAGGTTATAGAAGAGATGGGGCCACAGGTAGGAGGTCTGAGAAGGAAGGGAATGTTTGCTTGTCCTTGGAGGGGATGGGACAGGACACTGACCCAGGGCTGACTTCAGGGGCCAGGGAGTGGCAGGGGAGGTCCAGGCAACTGTAGAAGCCCCCAAAGCTGGGGCACACTCAGATGCAACCAAGTCCTTCCCAGACAGGACACAGGACCTGCCCAGTCATAGCTGGGTGGATGGACCCAGAAGAGCCAAAGCCGCAAGAGTCACATTTCTGTTTCCAATGACAAAGCTTCCTGCTGAGCTGTGGTACTGAAGACAGCGCTGCCGGCCTAGGATGGACACAGACCAATGAGACAAAACCACAGTCTGCAAGGAACCCACCCAGTTGCCCCTTGGCATCCACATAGGCTGGTTCCATGCAGGTTGGTTCCAGGCCCCCTGATGGGAACATAACAAAAAATCGATTTGAAATGTATCAAACTGATTGTGGTGGTGTGTGTCTGTAGGACCAGCCACTCCAGAGGCTGAGGTGGGAGGATCACTTTTGCCCAGGAGTTCAAGGCCAACCTGAGAAATACAGCGAGACCTTGGGAAAAAAAAAAAAAGTATCAAAGACATTAATGCAAGAGCCAAAAGGATTAGACTCTTAGAGAAAAAAAAACATAGGGATAAGTCATCATCTGGGATTTGGCAACAAACTCTGAAGATATGACATCAAAAGCACAAGCGAGCACAGGAAATATAGATAATGGACTTCCTCAGGATTAAAAACTTTTGTGCTTCAAAAGACTTGTTTCAGAATGTGAAAAGACAGCCCAAGGAATGGGGGAAATTTGTGTGAATCATCATCATACAAATCTGAAAAGGGAACTGTGTCTAGAATACATTAAAAAAACAAACTATTACAACCCAACAATTAACAATCAAATAACCAAGGCTATGAATATAGTTCATCTTTGCATGCACGAGGCCCTCAGCTCAATCCTCTACACCACAAAAAATAAATAACCAATTCAAACTGGCAAATGATCTGAATAGACAGTTCCCCAAAGATACACAGATAATCAGTGGGTACGTGAAGAGATGCGCACCATTATTAGCCATATGGGAAATGCAAACCAAAAATACAATAGGATACCACTTCATGCCAGCTAGAATGGCTAGATTCAAAAAAAGCGACAAGAATTCACTCAGAGGTGGAGAAATTGGAACTCTTGTACACTATTGGTGCCACTGGGGAAAGCATTCTGATCAAACAAAAGGTTAACCACAGAGTTGCCACACAGTCCAGCAATTCCATCTCTAGATATCCAAGAGAACCTAAGAGATTTGTCCATATAAAAATGTGGACCCAAATATCCATGGCAGTACTATTCCTTAGAGCCAAAAAAATGGAAACAAATTAAGTAGCTACCAGCTGATGACCAGGCAAGAGTGGCAGTTTCATCAACAGACCGCTGATGGGCAATAAAGAGGAGCGGTGCACTGCAGCCCTGGGAAGCACTGTGCTGGGTCCATGAGGGAGCACAGGGGACCCGTGAGATGAGCACAAAAATCAAATCTGAGAAAACAGAAAGATTAATGGTTGCCTAAGGCTGGGAAGCCTGCAATCGTACCACTATGGTGACTGATCCTGTCAGATTCCAGAAGCTAAGCAGGGTGGGGCCTGGTTAGTACTTGGATTGGAGACCCCCTGGGAACACCAGGTGCTGCAGGCTTGGGAGAAGGACCTGGAAACCCACTCCTGAAAAAAATCAGCCATCAAAAACCCTACGAATAGCAGAGAAGCACTGACAATAGTGTTTCACCTGTTGCACATGGGATCACTATGAGTTGGACACCGACTTGGCAGCACCTAACAACAACAACAAGGCTAGGGTGGGGAGAGGTCAATATGGGAGGTACTGGCTAAAGAGTGTGGGGTTGGCTTCTTTCAAGAATAATAAAAATAGTCTAGAAAGTTGACTATGATGTTGGATCTAGTATTGTGAATTTTCTAAAAGACTTTGAATCAAATACTAAAAACAAAACAAAACAAAACAAAACCCAGGACCACTGTAGAGCACTAGCCTTGCATGTGCAAGGTCCTGGGTTCCACCTCCAGAACCACAAACAGAAATTATGATTGCGCATTTCTGTAAATCAGAAGTCCAGGCATGGCACAGGGTGCTCTGTTTAGAGTGTCCCCACGGGCCAGCCAACCCTGTTCTCACATGGAAGTGAAGCATCCTTCCAGGTTCGTTAGAAATGCTGGCAGAACTCCATTCCTTGAGGAGGCAGGACTAGCGCCCCTGTTTCCCGGCTGGTTCTTGGCTAGGTGTCATTCTCACCTCTGAGAGGCCACCTTCATGTCCTGGCACATGACCCCCTTAATGCAGGGTGGCTCCCTCTTCCATACAGGCAGGACAGTCCCTCAGCATCCCATCCCTTCGTTCAAGGAAAGTTCACAGCCTTTTCAGGGCTCACCTGATCAGGTCAGGCCCACTTGAGACAATTTCCCTGTTGATTAACTCGACGTCAGCTGATTAGGGGCCTTATTCCATCTACAAAATTGGCCATATAATGTAACCTAGTCCCGGGAGTGAAGTCCCATGGTATTCTCAGTCCTGGCCACCTTCAAGGCTGCTCAGGCGCGTCCCCCAGGGCCCTGGAATCTTAGGGCTTCTCCGAATTCTGCCTGCCATGGTCTTTGCCTCTAATGTCTCAGGACTGGAGACTCTGTGTCTCCTTTCCATCACTTCTCCTTGCTAACATGGCCCCACACTGTTAGCATCTCCTGCCATCCAGACCGGACTGCAGAGCAGCTGGAATCCACTCTGTTATCTGCAGATGTGTGTGTGTTTGATTTCACAGGGGTTACATGGCTTTTTGGGAAAACAGAAGCATGACAGTGAATTTGGCTGCTTTATCCACCATGCCAAAATCTTGAGCCTTCGCACAAAACAGCAAGACAAAAAAATAATAATAATAAATAAACACGAAAACCTCACGCTGCACATGTTCTTTCCCTATCTTCATATTTACAGCTAATGAACAAAATAGGGCCCAACCATCAGTTATTTGGGCCCCTATTTCTCTCACATTGGAAGTGCTTCACTTATGTTGAGCTATAAATAGTCATTCTTCTGGAAAAAGCATTACAAACTCTGTGTTGAGTTGAAAGCAGGCAGAGTTTTCTAAGTTAAAATTGTCACCTTATGAATGGCAATTTGTAATTTATCTGGTTGCTAACCCATAATAAGTTCTGGGACATTCCCCCTAAAAGGAAATCCCTCAGTGACAAACTGATCTGGTGGCAGTGATGGAGGGGTTTACAGGGCTTGTGACCAGAATGCAACACAGAGCAGAGACCACACACGCCACACCGGGGACCTGAGCCTGGTCAGAGAGGAGATGGCGCCTCTGTGTGATGGCGCCTTTCCTGCCCTAGCCAGGCCCTGGCTCTATGAGGACACACGAGCCTGGGGCAAGGAGAGTGTCAGGGTTTGAGGGGCCTGGGGGCTCCCTTGTCTCTGAAGTTCCTGGACTTGTGCCACCACCTATGGCTACCAGGTGCCCTAGAGACCCACATTTTACACACAGGCAGCCTGGGGGAAGCAGAGGGCACAGCAGAGTCCCAGCTGAGTGGCCCAGGTAGAGGCTGCAGCACCCTGAGCTCCAAATCTACCAACCCCAGGCACAGGAGTCCACCACGCCAGTCCCCTGCCCTGCCAGCCTGACGAGGGTGTCTGGTGTCTTTGGCCAAGGTCTGTCACTGTGCCCAGAGCAGGGGCCACCACCCAGGAGATGCTGAGCAGATACTGAGGACAGACACGTGGCACAGCAGGGGCCTCCTGGCTTTGTCAGCCGAGGGATCAGGCAGAGATGCAAAGGAGCAGGGAGGAGGCGACTCGGACATCAGAGCCCTGCAGCCTCAGCCTCTCCAGCCTCGGCTCAGGCACTTTGTCAGACACACCAATGTGTCCTCCTGGCCTTGAGAGGCTCAGCTGTCCCCCCTCTGCCCTGCACAGGGCCAGGGAAGTGGCTGTGACCTTGGGAAAATGATCTAGGTTGGAGTTGGTCACAGCCCTCCCAGGGGGAAGGACCCTGTGAGGACTGGAGTCAGGCGAGGGGCCTGTGCACCATATGCAGTTGGGCGTGGTGGCCCTAGAGGGGAGGCAAGGGGGCCTTACCAGCACCTGTCGATTGGCGGGGCTCTGTGCACCAGACGCAGCCTTCCCCAGTGCCACATGAGGGAAGGCTACTGGATCATCTCTGCCCCCTCAGGCCCTGCTGCCTCTGCTCCACCCCCGCCCTGCCAGGACATCTCCCTGGTGCTGACAACAAAGCCGCCATTGGTGCCACATCACAAGTCTCCTCCCTGCTCTCAGTTCTTCATGATGTGTCCCATCACCCCATGACAGCCCCATGAGGGCAGTACTGTCACTGTCACTATTCCCAGTTCTCAGTAGAGGAAACTGAGGCACAGCACCCAGGTTCATCAGTGCATGGTGGGGCCAACAAGCAGAGGCTAGCACCTCACCGTGAAGGTGACCCTGCTTCCTCCTGCTCTTGCCCCCATGAGCCACTCCACTCCCACCCCACCAGGATTCTCCCTCCTGACTCCCACCCCACTTGTTAATATTTCAAAATAATCACTAGTTTACTCTTTGTTCATCCGATAGCAAAAGAAAAAATAGGCTTATCTTTTTAAATTTTTGAATAACTAAAACTCACCCACCATGACATTCCCCCCACCTGCCTCACTCTGTCTGTGCTTTGATTATTGTATACCAGGCTGTGTGCAGTTTCTCGGACTTTTTCACCCAGCCTTCTATTAAGAGCAACGTTCACATCATTAAACATTCCTGGAAAATGTCACTTTCGTGGCTGCCTGGTGTTCCATCCTAGAGTTGAATTAAAATTCATTTTTCCAGGCCCACCTTATAAGACATCTGACGTGTGCCCAATGTTTTAGGACTACAAATACTCACCCAAAGCCTGACCGCCTGAGATGGGAAAGGCACAGAGGGTAGGGAGCCTGCCGCCCCCTGGTGGCGGCACAGATCAGTGCAGCCACTCTGGAAAGGAGGAGCAGCTATGCTGATCTCCACGCGTGGGTGTTGGTCCCCTTTCCATCACTATAACAAATACATGAGACAATTTAGAGAGAGAAAAGGGTTATTGAGGTGCACAATTTTAGCGGTTTCAGTGCATGATCAGTTGGTCCTATTGCTCTTAGACCTGTGGCCAGGCAGCATGTCACAGCAGGAGGAAGTGGCGGAGAAAAACCTCTCACCACAGTCAGGGAGAGAAAGAGACAAAGAGGAAGGGACCGGCCCTCCCGCCATCCCAAAGACAAGGTTCTGCCTCCTAAAGGTGCTGCCACCTCCCCAGAGCTCCGGGTAAGGGACCAAGCCTGGAACGCCCGGGCCTTTGGGTACGCTTTGGACATCAGGCGTTTGATAGTCTTGCCCCCTCTTGCTCAAGCAGAGACGTGTCAATTCACTGCATTTTACATAAGGGAAACGCCATTCCACCACCAATCATCACGCTGTTGACTTTGTCCAGCCTGTGACTGACCAGCGGGGCCTCGGCTGCAATGTCAGCTCCACATGCTCAGGAAGGGTTGCCCCGGGCTCTCTGAGGCCTTGGCAAAGCAGTCATCCTCTTCTCCCTCGAAAACAGTGGCCTTCTGAGGAGACAGGCGCCCTCATCCAGCAGGGACTGGGTGGGCAGTGCCAACGTCACCACTGAGTGGGGACAGGGACGCCTGGAAACCTTCTATTGCCACTGGTTTGGCTTTGACCCTGCTCCCAGAGCACCTTGTCACTCCCTTCCTCCTCCACATGACAGCAGAGGCACTCAGCGGACGGCAGCCCTGCGCTGGGCAGCACAGGCCTTCTCCATTTCTGGGCCACACCGTCTGTCCAGAACACAGCAGTAGGGATTTCGGTTCCACAGGAACTGGCTCTCTGGGGATGCCATGAGGCCAGCCCAGGTGGCTCATAAGGACACAGGATGTGGCCTCATTGCCCAAGAAGCATCTGATGCCTGAGATGGCAGCCTGGACGCTCTGGTGGTTTTCTTGCTGTTCTTCCCAGGAACATTGAGGGCCACTCTCTTGGTGACAAACTTCCCCTTCATGCTCAGCCTGACCAGAGTGACCTTGTTAGAAAGTGACCTTTTCTGGCCATACAGGAGGGACAGGAGGCTAGGGCTCCAAGAGTGGCAGAGTCGGGGGGCTGATGTGTGTTTGAGACCCATGCAGAATGCTGAGTCCACAATGCCACTTTATGCAAGGGACTTGAACATCCACAGACGTTGATATCTGCACAGGGTCCAGAACCCCCCACCTGAAACACCAAGGGACAACTGTACTCGCTCGGCACTGAAAACTGAAGCAGCAAAACTAAAACCATGCAGAAGTTTCTCTCTTTCTCATATTAAAGTTCCTGGGGAGGCAGAGCTACTCAGGAAATTTATGTTTGTTTGTTTGTTTGTTTGTTTGCAGGGCTGGGGATCAAACCCAGGGCCCCAGGCATGTTAGGCAAGCTCCCCCACATAGCTACCCCCTCAGCTTACCAGCTTCTCCCTTGCTTGCTTCCCTCAACTTGCAGACAGCACACTGGGCCCTCCTCACCCCTTTGTCCCTGACTGTTTCTGGGCTGGTTGGCAGCCTGTGTGATATGGCCATTGTCAATGGCAGGCAGGTTAGGCTCTGGGCCTGACACTTTATCTGTAGAAAGGATTGACTCTGAGCAGAGCTAATGTGACAGCCTCCTGTTCTTCCTACACAAGGCGCTCAGAAGGAGCCCACGGTGCCCACACAGTATTGTAGTACTGTCCAAAAAAGATTTACCTTGAGCCTACTCAGGAGGCAAAAAGATCCAGCAAACCTGAAGTGAGAAAATGTCTATAAAGTAACTGGCCTGTATACTTTGAAAATGTCAATTCCATGGAGGGATAAAAAAAGAAAGAAAGATTGGAGAACTCATCAAAGTTAGAAAACTCATCAAAGTGAAAATGGAGTAAAGAGTTATATAACATGCAAATATAATGGGGGCTCTTAATGAGACCCTGGACCTTAAAAAGTCAGCTAGCATGTGTGAGGTCCTTTTTCAATCTTCATTACCCCAAAGACATTTGGGTCACAGCTATGAAAACTTGAGCATAGATTAAATGTTAGATATTACTGGATCATTGTTAATTTTTTTAGGTATGATAGTCTCATCACGGTTACATAGGACAGTGTCATTATTCTGAAAAGAATAAGTTTTGCTGATGTACTTACAGGGTGAAATGTCACCATGTCTGCAGCTTGAAGACTGTCCCACGCAAAAAACATATGTCCATGCATGCACATGGAGCTATAGTCTATTTTACTGCCATCACATCTATGGAGGGAAATAGAAAGAAACCAAGTATACCAAGGGGCTGGGATTTGGCTCAGTTGGTAGAGCTCTGCGCTGCAGTCTCTGAGGTCCCAAGTTCAATTCCCAGCACCGCAAAAATGGGAGAAGGACCTGGCAATCCACTCCCAAGGCAATCCTGAAACAGTCGGCCATTGAAAACCCTATGAGGGTCACTATGAGTCGGATACTGACTCTACAGCACCTAACAACAACAACAAGTATACCAAGATGCTAAGAACAGATGATTCTAGGTGTGGAGTACATGATGTTCATGGAACAGTTTTACCAACTTCTGGGTGTTTAGTGTATGTTTGAAAAAAAAGTATTTTATCATGCTGGGGCTGGAACCCAGGGCTTTGCACATGTTAGGCAAGCACTGTACCACTGATCCACATCACCAGCCCAGAAAACCTTAGAATAAGTTTTGGGGAAAGCTCGTTATCCTCAAAGGGCTTCTCACTTTGAGTGGGGCTCAGATGGACAGAGCAGCTTCACCAGCACCCCTCCTTAGGTGTGTGGGGTGCTGGGCTTGTAGATTCTTTCCCAGGGTCCCACCCTCCAGGCTCCGGGGAAACATCCAGCCATAAGTCTGACTCAGGGCGCTGGCATAGCACATTCCAGGGATAGCAAGGGGCCACTGTCTGCTGGTCTCAGCCATGGCTAGTGGTACAGCTTTCCCCACACCGTTGTTTTTACCACTTGATGCCAAAACAGACCTGTCCTAAGGGTTAGATCACAGAGACCCTGGCTCAGGTCCAAATACTGCCCAACTGCCCCCCAGGACACCCCAGGCTGCAGCTAACAACACTGCAGGTAGGACTCCAAATGAGCCCTGTGGTTGTTCACTCCTAGCTGAGTGCATCTACTTCTGCTAAGGAGAGAGAGTCCATCCCTCCCCAAGCTGTCCCAGCCCCCCACCTTCTGCTCTGGGCTTACAAAGCCCGGAACCCTTGGATGGGTGCGAGGGTGGACAAAGTAGCCTCCAAACCAGGCCTCCAAGAAAAATGGTCACCTCCCTCAAGGGAGAAAGAAGCCCCCTGGGCCTCCCATCACGCCCAGAAGATCCCAGGTTCTCACTCCTCTGGTCCATATGGCCCCTTCCTTCCCCTTCTCCCTGGAGAAGGACTTGCCCAAATCTTCCTGTCTCACAGCTTCCTTGCTATGTCCGTTCTACTGGAAACTTTCTCAGGGACTAGGGGAAAAGGAGAGGCCCTTGGGGAACTACTGAAACAATCAAGGGGATGGGGAGGGGTGGGAATTTGGGGGGATTGTCTTGCTCCAACCTCTGTGTGTCTTGGAATTGGCTCCCCTCCTCCACTAGTGCAGTTCAACCTTCCACCAGGAGGGGACAGAGTAGAACTAAGAATAGAATAGCCCACTGCCATCCTCAGGCTGTGATTCTGGTGCAGAAACAGCCAGCCTGGGATCCAACCACGGAGAGAACAGTGGGCTCTCAGCAGCGTATTTCTTAAAGTATCTTGGACTTGGCGCTGAGGGGCCCTATTTCTGTACAATGGGAAATAACCCAGCATAAATTGAGCACCTACAGTGTTCCAGACCCTGTGCTGGGCCCTGGACAAATATGAGGTTATTTATTTTGCAGCAGCCCCATGAGATGGCATTTTGAACCCCTTTTTGTCATCGAGGAAACTGAGGCGCTATAGAGGCTAAGTGAGGCCCCGATGCTCTATAGCAGAGCCAGAATCGGAACACCAGCCATCTACACTCAGAGTTCCCTCTTCCCCTGACGCTGCAGACATGACGGGGACTCTGGCTTTTCTTGTCCTTGATGGCATTGGGAAGAGAGAGGGAGCCCACAGCAGAGGGGTCCATCGATGCCATGGAGGAGGACACCCCCCCACAACCATGAAGGGGCACAAGGTGCATCTTAGCTGCACACAGCCTCTCCTCTCTTTGCAGTCTAACCACCCCCTTGCAGCCTTCCATTTTATGGAAAATCAAATTGAGATCCATAGTGGTTGAGTCCTGTGGGTTAATGCCAAAGTCCCTCCCTCCAGCCTTGTGCCCTGGTGTCTGGTCGTAGCCACAAAATGTGCTGCACACTGTTTTGTGTCCCTTGCTCAGTTAAATCCAAGCAGTTCCAGGTCCACTGGTCAGGTTGTTCAGCCAGGAGGACAGGTGCTTCGGTGAGGAGGGAGTGGGGGCAGGGAGCTGGGGAAGGGAAAGAGGGGTTTTCCAGAAGCATTGTGAGGGGTCCTCAGCTCTAGCCAGGCCCCGCTGGGAGAGACTGGTGATTGGCAGGTCTGACCTTGAATTCTAACACCTTTTACTAGTTTCTCTGCTCCTTAGCTTTGTTTTCTGTGAGCCGGGGTTGATACCCACAGAAGGAATCTGAAGAGTTTCTTCAGGATTAACTATAAATAAAATGCTTATAGTTACTCAGCCAAAAAAGCAGAAAATAGGCTGGGCATGGTGGCATGTGCCTGTAGTCCCAGCTACGTAGGAGGCTCAGGCAAGAGGATTGCCTAAGACCAGGAGTATGGGGTCAGACTAGGAGAGGGAAAAAATAAAAATAAAAGTAAAGCCTAGTAGGGTTTAAGGTGTTAAGTTTCTGGGTGATTTGTTACAGCATGGTGACCGAACACTTGGAACCCACGTGGAAACGGCCATCCCTTTGAAAATTCTGAGAGACTACGCCGTTCAGGCCTCCCAGACTCTGCTCTCCCTCTTCAGTGATAGAAAAGAAATAAATCCAAGATCTTTTCTGAGCGTGACCCCAAATTGATCACAAGGGAACATTCTCAGCTGTGAAAATGTCCTGACTGAGTGGTCAGCGGTGAAGTCAGATCCACCGCTGGGGAAGAATACTTCTAGGGAAGACAGTGCTCGAGGGGCCTTCTCGCCTGCCTCGTCCACGTGAGGCCCTGCTGGGCCCTCGCTTCTCACAGGTGAGCTGGCAGCATCTCTCACCCTGCTGCCCAGTCAGAAAAGGAGAGGGGTCTTCCTTCCCCAGGAGCTGGCAGTCTCTCTCGTGGGCATCACAGACAGCGATGCTACCCAGCCCGGTGAGCGCCATTATTGTGGGCCACTGTCTCTGCAGAAGGCCAGAGGCAGGAGAACGGGGGATGAGGTGGGCACAGGTTAATCCCCCAGCCTACTGCTCCCCAGCAAGGTCATCCTGGGCAGTTGCTGAGTGGTGCTCCACCTCCTGGAGTGATGTAAACCACAAGGTGGAGCGCGCCAGCCCACAGGTGGCACTTGACATCATTGCTCAGTTGGCAAAAATGACCGCTTCACACAGGAGCTACAGAAGAGGACAAAACAGGCCCGGCCTCTGCCATGGAGGCTTGGGTTCCCAGGGGCAAGGCAGACAGCGCCTGTGAGCTGGTGGGGTGACTGAGAACAGCTCAGAGGGCTGTTGCGCTGAAGAGGGGCTAAGGGAAGCAGGAACAGGCAGGAGTCAGGTACACTGGAGTCCGGGAAAGCCACCAGTTGCGTAGACAGAGTGACATTCGAGCAAATACAAGGCCGGAGGGAAGCTGGCCATTCGTAAAGATTCTCTGCTTGGCCAAACTTTAGTCAGGCTCCCGAGCCTTCTCCCAAGCCTGTCTGGGTGCTTCTTTGTCAAATTCAGTTTTAACAAGAGCCCTGCTAAGTCAGTATAGCCAGTTGCCAGAAGCCCCAGCCCTTGATATCTGCTTGCACTCCCTGTCTGACCAGACTCTTAATCCCCACCCTCCCCCAGGTGGTATCTGCTTACCTGATTTGTCTATGGTAACAATCCTATTAGGTTGGTCTAGCCAGAATCCCCTTCCCCATGAGTTTTCCTCTTAGTCATTTTCTATCTGCTGAATAACTCCCACCTGCTCCCTGGCTATTGATCTCCACTGGCCAAGGAGGAGCTTGGAGTTGACAGGCCTGGAGTATAGTCCCTTCCCTCACCTCAGTGGTCCTGACTCAAGTCGGCCTTGCTGAGCTTTAACAAAGATCACTGAAGAATCATTTCCTTAACACTGGACAGAAATCTGTACATATTCATTACAATTTATCTGGTATTTTAAATTTCTTATCACAAAATTAAAGTATTTTAAACAGCAAAATCAAAGAAAAAAATTCTTATGACCAAGACAGAGTCAGATAGAAGGAATAACTTCCAGTGTTCTGCAGCACAGTGGGGAGACAATAATTCACAACAACCTATTGTATACCTTATGAATAACTAGAAGAGAGGCATTCAAAGAATTCAAACAGGAAGGATAATAAGGAGGGCTGAGGATGTAGCTCAGCAGTAGAGCACTTGCTTAGTATGTGGGAGGCCCCGATCCTCAGCATTGCAAAAAAGAAAGTAGTGACAAGGAGATAGAAAAATTGGTTACCCTGATTTGATCAGTGCACATTTATGCATATATTGGAATATGGCATTTTACCTCATAAATATGTGCAATTACTGTGTGTTAACCAAAGAAAAATAATTTAATGCCCGATATGGTAACCCAGGGCTGGGATTTAGCTAAGTTGGTAGAGCACTGCTGAGGTCCCGAGTTCAATTCCCAGCACTGCAAAAATGGGAGAAGGGCCTGGCAATCCACTCCCAAGGCAATCCCAAAACAGTCAGCCATTGAAAACCCTATGAGGGTCACTATGAGTCGGATACCGGCTGTACCGCACCTAACAACAACAACAACGTGGTGATCCAGGCCTGTAATTTCAGCACTCTGAAACCCAAGGCTAGTTCAAGTCCAGCCTGGGCTACATAGTGAGACCCTGTCTCAAAAACAGAAATGTTTTTAAATGTTTAAGGAGATGGAAACACTAACTACCATGATTTGATTATAATACACTGGACAGGGGCTGGGGTTTAGCTCAATTGGTAGAGTGCTGCTCTGCACTCTATGAGGACCCAGGGTTCAATCCCCAGCATCGCAAAAACAGGAGAAGGACATGGCAATCCACTCCCGAAGAAAACCTGAAACAATCAGCCATGAAAACCCTATGAGGGTCGCTATGAGTTGGACCCAACTCCACAGCATATAACAACAACACAGGACACATGCATCAAATTATCACATGGTGCTCCATAAATATGTAATATTGACACAACTTAAAATTCTTATTCCACGGAGGAGTAGGGAACACCTTAGGGGGGGCCTGAGCAGGTGCCCAACTCCTCTGCCCTTATGATGAACGATGGAGGGATGGAGTCTCACATACTGCCGTGCTTTTTGATTTTTCACTCGATATTGTGGCAAAGACTTAAAACTACAACCTGGATGAACCTCTGTGACATGAAGGACATGAGGCTGAAAGAAATAAGACAGTTGCAAAAGGACAAAGAGTGTGTGGTTCTGCCAATAGGAGATATCTTGTGGTTGTTAGATGCTGTTGAGTCAGGTCATAGTGACATTATGGGTACAGCATAGCAAAACACTCCCCAACACTGTGCCATGCCCAGCGCTATGTCAGTGCTTCTCTGCAATTCATAGGGTTTTCAGTGGCAGATTGTTTTGGGAGTGGGCTGCCGGGTCCTTCTCCCATTTTTGAGGCACTGGAGATCGAAGCCAGGGCTTCAGAGAGCGTAGAGCAGCACTCAACCAACTGAGCTGAGCCCCAGCCCCAGAAGATATTTAGAGCCCTCAAATCCACTTAGAAAAGTAGAATGGGAGCCGAGCACGGTGGTGCATGCCTGTAATCCCAGCGGCTAGGGAGGTGGAGGCGGAGGCAGGAGGATCGCAAGTTTGAGACCAGAGTGAGAACCTGTCTCAAAAA
>VMDO01015757.1:0-50081 GCA_007922755.1 Pedetes capensis
TCTTTCACTACTGCCACTTGAGGCTTGAATTTTTTCTTCACTTCCTTAAGCTTGAGAAACACAGAGCGTGTTCTTCCCTTTTGGTTTTCTGCCTCCAGCTCCTTGCACATGTTATTATAATATTTGTTTTGTCTTCTCGAGCTGCCCTCTGAAATCTTCTGTTTAGTTCCTTAACTTCCTCATGTTTTCCTTTTGCTTTTGCTGCTCGGGGATGTTTGAGGGCAAGGTCTAGTGTCTCTTTTAACATGTAATTTGGTCTTTTCTTTTTTTCTTGTCTTTTTAAGAACTTTTTGCTTCCTTCTTGAATGATATCTTTTATGTCATGCCACAACTCTTCTGGTCTCCTATCATTTGTGTCTAATGCATTAAACCTATTTTTGAGGTGGTTTCTGAACTCAGGTGGGATATACTCAAGGTCATACCATGGCTCTCGTATACTTGTCCTAGTTCTCTTCAGCTTCAGTTTGAACTTGCATATGAGAAGTTGATGGTCTGATCCACAGTCAGCACCTGGTCTTGTTTTGACATTTTGTACAGAGCTTTTCCATCGTCTCTTTCCACATACGTAGTCAGTTTGATTCCTGTATGTTCCGTCTGGTGAAGTCCATGTGTATAGTCTCCATTTATGATGTTGAAAAAATGTATTTGCAATGGAAAGGTCATTGGTCTGACAAAATTCTATCATGCGATCTCCAGCTTTGTTTCTGTCACCAAGACCATATTTTCCAACTACTGAGCTTTCTTCTTTGTTTCCAACCTTTGCGTTCCAGTCACCAGTGATTATTGGTATGTCTTGATTGCATGTTTGATCTATTTCAGATTGCAGAAGCTGATAGAAGTCTTCCCTTTCTTCATTTGTGGCCTTAGTGGTGGGTGCATAAATTTGAATAATAGTCATATTAACTGGCCTTCCTTGTAGGCGTATGGACATTATTCTATCACTGACAACATTGTATTTCATGACAGATCTTGAAATGTCTTTTTTGATGATGAATGCAACCCCATTTCTCTTTAGTTTATCATTCCCAGCATAGTAGACCATATGATTGTCTGGCTCAAAATGGCCTATGCCGGTCCATTTTAGCTCACTCACCGATGCCTAGAATGTCAATGTTTATGCTCTCCATTTCTCTTTTAACGATTTCTAATTTTCCTAGATTCATACTATGTACATTCCATGTTCCAATTATTAATGGATGTTTACAGTTGTTTCTGCTCATTTTGAGTGGTGCCACATCAGCAAGTTGAGCACCCTGGGGCTTTACTCCATTTCCGTCATCATAGTAGACTCTACTTAGAGGAGGCAACTCTTCCCCAGTAGTCTTTTGAGTGCCTTCCAACCTGGGGGCCTCATTTTCCGGCACTATATCTGACAGTGTCTCTTTGCTATTCATAGGGTTTTCAATGGCTAGTTGTTTTGGAAGTGGCTCACCAGGTCCTGCTCCCTGAGCTAAAGAAGTGTCTGCTGGTGCGATTCAGCTCTGCCTGGGCATGTTTGATGAATTGATTGGATAGACTTGCCATGAATGAGGTGCAGAAGGTGTGGGGGAGCCTCCTGGGAGAGGTCATGCCTGCTAAACAGAAAGTGGGTACACTTGCATTCAGGAAGGCAGCTTCAGTGGCCAGAGGAAGGCTGGGGTCTTTCCTTTGAACTTGGCTCCTGGCCCACATCTGACTGTTGGATTCTTGTACAAGTGTGACAGAGGGCAGGGGGAAGAGAGGAGGTTCTTGAGATGTCGGGAAGCAGGTTAAAGCCTGGTGGCCCAATACAGTGGTGTCCTGGAGAAGTGGCTGTATGCCTAATGGCTTCACAGTGACTGCTGTACATGACCATTTCTAATTTAGTAGGTTCAGAGAAGGGGACTAGAAAAAAATGAAAGGTGCTGTGCGTGATGGACCTTTGGTCAGCTCTTCAGACTGCTCCTTGTAGGAGGGACTTTAAAAGAGCCCAGGGTTCTGCCTTAGCCAGCATGGAGAGAGTTAGTGACACACAGTATGCATATGTTTAAGGCGACTCAGTGGTGGTTTGAGACCTTCTTTTACTTTCTGTCATAAGTTTTCAAGTTTGTGTGTAGGCGTGTGTGTGGAATGAACAGATTTGTAGGCGCACGCCATGCTTCACCTCTGGGAATGCCCCTGCAGCACGTCATATCTTGGAGAGAGTACTGCAGCCCTCACATGCTGTTAACTCCAGTCCTTGCTCATTGACGAAGCAGAAATCCCCATTGTTCTCAAACACAAGTGATTCTCAAACCCAATCCCCTCTTGAAAAACAAAAGCCTCCTTTGCGTCCCTGTGTGTTTCTGGGTAAGGTCTGACCTGTGGATGCTTGTTTCAGCAGACACCACCAGACTCTGGCATATGGTCGTGTGGGTGTAGGTGGCTGGTTCCTATTTACACAAAGAGAAAGTGCAGGTTTCCTAAAAATGTCTACTTAGCAGACTTCTTTTTTTTTTTTTTTTTTTTTTTTTTTTTTTTTTTTTTTTTTTTTTTTTTTTTTTTTTTTTTTTTTTTTTTTTTTTGAGTGGTGTCAGGGACATTAATGTTAGAGCAGTCAGAAAGGTGTGAATCCAGGGGCCGCAGGTGTGAGCTGTTCCAGGCTGACGGCATTTGGGACCATCTGGACTCTGTGGCTTGTGGTTATCGTCTGCCTGGCTCAGTTTCGCCCCTGCCAGGAGTAACCAGGTACATGCACATAAGCAAAGCGTGGTGACACGGAGCCAGGGATGGCTGGAGAAAGGCCAGTATGGGTGGGCTGAGGAGTGGGGCGTCTCATTGGTGCCACGGGAGTTTAACTTAGGGAGATGACTGAGTGGCAACACAGAGGGGCCACTGCCACCAAAGGGGGAGTTTATGACTTACATGTCCCAAGAGAAGGGGCCATGCCACACCAGGCAGGGGCAAAGGAAAACCCTGGGAGGAGGAAGTCGGGAGTGGTGGGAAACTGAGGCTGGAAACCTGCCAGAAGATGCAAGGCAGGGCAGTTTAGAACTGGCCACCTTCCATGACTCTGGGGGCTCCGGCCTGCAGGGCTGTCCGTAGCTGCCTAGGAGCATCCCTGGGTTGACGAAGGCAAGGGAAGTAGTGTCTTGGTGGTGAGAGTCTGATGAGCCCAAGCATCTTACTCTTCCCTGTCTTTAAGAGTTCGCTCACCTGGAGGGGCGGGTCCTCCCTGGGTCTATGCTGTTGTTAAAGCATCAAAGATGCCGAAAATGAAATCTATAATTACTGTGCGAGATGAGAATGAAAGTCCTCAAGGTTGGGTCCAAAGGAGACAACTTGGAAGCTCAGGTTGGGACAGCAAAACACAAATAAAAGGAAAATCCATTCTCTCCCAATTCACAAGAAGCAAATCCAACAGTGCCTGCCACATGGGATGCCTGGAATGGCAAAAACCAAATCCTAAAGCTGCTGGTAACAAAAGGCTCACAGATAGCCACACCTTATGCATGGATTTCTTTTTCTTTGGCAGCTGCCTACTTTAACTTTCCGATGTTCATATTCAGACTTCTTAACATTAAAAAATTTTCCCTTGTGGATGGGAACTGGAGACATTTGAAAAATACAAAAGGGAAGATTATGCTGGTGCATCTATCCTGCTGAGGTTTTCTGCCAGGTTTCCTGGTTCTCCAGTGAAAGACGGGTCCTGGTTGCTGGAGAAGTAGCACGGAACCTCACCACACCACAGGTGATCCCCATGTCAAGTTCAAGGACCCCAACCTCAGAGGAGCCTTGGGGGAAATTCTCAAGCCTTTAACTCACGCCCTATGTGTTTTCCAGGGCTGGCAGTGGACATCTTTGTCTTTTTCCACATCCCCAACCTCATCCCCACCTTTTGACATTTCCTTCCCAACAGATGAACCCATCTCCTATTTCACTGAGCAAATTGAGCCTTCCAGGAGGCTCCAATCCACCTTCTGCTCCCTTGCCCTCCTCTTCACTTCCTGCCTGGCTGCCTCAGGGGAAGTCAGATCCCCTGCCCTCCTGCAGGATGAATTTGTCCAGCTGCGTGTTGATATCCGTTCCCATTTCTGCAGGGAACTTGCCTCCACAGCTAACGTTTCTTCATTATGACAGCATCCTCTGTGTGTGCTTTTGTTTCTTTTTTCTTTTCTTTTTCTTTTTCTCCCCCCCCTTTTTTTTTTTTTGGCTAAGGAGGCTTTCCATTAAAAATGATTTTTTGACCCTGTTCCCTACAGTTTCTTTCTCTCTGCTGCCCTCTTCGCTCCTACTGGCTTTCTCTAGGCTGTACCAGTATGTGGTAGGAGTCACGGCCATTGAGAGTGCAAATCAGGACTTTTTAGAAATAGCTGGAAATATCAAAATGGTTGCATTACCACTTTATTACTCAAGAGGAAAAGGAATCAACTGTGATAGGTAGTTTGCTCCCATCCTGGGACCACATCCGGGGAAGCCCCTGCTGGTCAGCTGTGTCACAAGCCTACATGTGCGAGCTAATTACCAGTGGAAGCAGGAGACATGGAGGTGAGTGGAGCTCAGGTTGGAGCCCTGAGATGGGGCGGGGTGGGGGGATATCAGGGCTGCAGTGTGGGGTCGCGCATAGCACTGACACCTCGATTACATCTTCTGCCACCTTCATGTCCTTCGCATGGGTGGGACCAAGTTCAATGCTCTTCTCTGGTGGCTGCTACTTGCCCCACATCCTTACCCCAGCACCCTCAGATTCTCCTCCATGGATTTGCTAAGTTGCTCCCATCAAGCATCTTTTCTCGCACATGTGATAATCTTGTCTTTGCTGACCTCCAGTGTGAATGTGATATTAAGACCACTTCCTCTTCTGACTTAGGAGTGCTGGCTTCTCCAAGCTCTGTTTGCCAGAAACTGTGCCAGGTCCTCCTCTGCAGGCACCATGAAAGACAAACTCATGAAATGCCTGCAAGTTACCTATCACAGGACCGTTCAAGGGAGAGGTAAGGACACTGGGGCTTAGGAAGGCTTCCTTGCCTGTCGCTCACTTCATAGCTAGAAAAGCCAGAAGATAAACCAAGGCCTGACTGTCTCCAAAGCTCTTCCTCTCCTTTGGCTTATCCACCACTATCTGTGTGCTCCTTGGGGAATTTCTTTCATGCCTCCAGCACCAATTACCATCAATCCTGTGCCTATGAATCCTAAATCCTATCGTGTAGCTCACAACTCTTTCCTGAGCACAAGCCGTGTATTTCCAACTGCTTATTTGAAATGTCCAAAGTGATGTGTCTATCAGTCTCAATTTGTTCAAAACCAAATTTATTTCTCGTTGTCGCAATGTCTTCCTGTATTCATTCCCTCTATTGCTAGAAGAAGCCGTCAGCTACCTGTTAGTGAAAGTTATCCTTGAGGGTTTTGTTCTAATGCCTCTGGGCCTTTTCAGCCTTCTGGATTCTCCCCCTTAAAAGCTCTCTTCCTAATTTCCTTTCTGCCCCCTTCTTCTGCCCCATTTCCTTGAGTTGGGCCCATGTCATCTCACACTGGGACTATTTGCATGACCCCTTACTGGTTTGTCTACTTGAAGTCTTGCTTCTAGTTTGTCACCCCCTGATTAAGATCTCTCTGGGGCTTCTTACTGTCTCCAGCATAAGGTCTCCGTCCCCAGCTTGGAGGTAAGGCTTTCATAAGTTGGCCCACAGCCTCAGTTTCCACCACTCTTGCCCATGGATGCTATGCTCCATCCCCTTGGACTTGATGCCGGTCAGTGGACAGGTAGAGGGCACAGAACATGCAAAGACCCTGTGGCAGGGACGAGCTTGGTGTTTTTTTGAAAAGAAGGCAACATGGCTAGAACTAAATGAGTAGATGGGAGAAGTATGAGATGGGGCCAGAAACATAGCCAAGATCCAGAGTATTGGGGCCTTGTACCCCATGGAAAGAAGCATTGTTCTGGGAAGAAGCCACACATGGAGTGCAGGACCCAGCTTCTTTTCCTGGTCCCTGGAGCCCTGACCTAACTTTCCAGCTCATATACTTTCTCTTCTAGTCGTTTTGCTCCAGCTATATTGGCCTTCTTTCTATTCAGTGAGCATGCCACATATACTCCCACCTCAGGGCCTTTGCACTAGCTGTGCCCTCTGCCTAGAATGCTTGTCTCATGGCCAATTCCCCTGCATCCTTTATCTTTCATCTTTCACATAAGCTCGTGTATCACCCTCCATCTCTCCAACTCTAACCCATTTGTTTCCTAGCCCGTGTTCTCCCTGAAATGATCATGGTTATTTATTTGCTGACTTTTCTGTCACCTACCCCATGAGAATGTAAGTTCCCTGAGGACAAGGGCCTTCCCTGTCTGTCTGATTTTTCATGTCCTGTTACTAGCACCTAGAACAGTGCCCGGCACATTGTAGGTGCTTGGGAACTACTTATTCAGTGCAGTGTCTATTCTGCGTGATAGCTAACATAACAAGAACACTTCTTCCACAGAGCCATCTCACAGATCCTAGTGCAACACAGGTGTGTGGCAGGGGGTCCTGTCCTGTTGGACATAGGCAGGGTGGTCCTCCTGGCCATAATCAGGTTGCCTCTCATAGAAAGAGTGGCCCTTCCAGTCACCTGGGGAAGGGGGAAGGGAACAGGTAGGCTGAGACAGGAAAAGGAGGCCAAGGGAGAAGAGCCTTCTACAAAGGACACTGTGAGCCACAGAGCTACATGGCAGGAGGGAGAGCCCAGGAGGCAAAAAGAGAATAGTTCCACAGAAGATTTTTAAAAATTGGTTAATTTCCAGCTCTGTACAGTGGGGCTATCGATGATATTTGTGTGTGTGTGTGAAAGATCTATTTATAAAGCTGTGATTGCTCTGTTGCCCATTTTATAAATGGTTTTTAATAAGTACTAAACAAGAAAAATAGATTTTGTATTGAGTTTCATGTAAAAGTCCCATAGAGATCTTGCGCAGAGAGCATGGTGTGTTGGCTAGCGTGACTGATGTGAAGAGAGGAGGAGGTGCACATCCAGCTGGCTTCCTGCAGAACTGCCAGAGAAACCCGAGCAAACCAGCTCCCAGGGCCTCTGCTTCCTGACCGGTGAGGGAGGAAGTTGGTGAGGTCGTGATTCCTCGCCTAGACAGATCCAGCCCTGTTGGGAATCTGTGGATGCTGACCGTCCCCTTACCAGAAACAGACTCAACTTCCTTGCTTTTCCTCTTAGGACTTTGGGCAGTTCTGAAATCTGAAGGCCACTGTAAGAACCCCAGACCCCTTCTGTCTCTGTGATTTTCCACGTCAGTTTTCTCAGAGCATGCTGTGTGGAAACTTTCTGTTGGATGCCAAGAGATGAAGGGAAAGGCTATTCTCTGGTGTTGGTGAGCTTGGAAGCTGTGACTCAGTGGGTGTCTGGTGTGCCCGATCCCTCTGAATTCAATTCAGTATCCAGCCCTGTGCCAATCCCTCTCCAGGGTGGCATTTCTCACACCTACTGGACTGAACAACACTTTGGTTGGAGGTGGGGTTTGCAGGACCAATTAGAATTTTCCAGAACGCACTTTGAGGAAGCCTGCTCTAAGGAAATGGTTCTCTGAGATTAGTTCCCATTGTCATCAGAGTGATGTCATTCTGAGACACCGCCATTCAGCTTTTGAGGGTCCACATGCGCAGATGTTTGGGATTAATTTTTCTATACCATGAGATGACAAGGCTGGTCTCCCAAGCCTTGGAGGATGTGAAGACACCCCTTAGTCATAGCATAAGACTGTGCACAAGGTGGAGGGCGGGTTGCAATAATGATTTGAAGGTGGCTTTGAGACTTGGCCCTCCCCCAACGTCTCTCTTCCACGATCCCCCATGTCCTACCTCCAGGACAGAGACGCCGCTCCTTATCCGAGGAGTGGCGCCTGCGAGGCTCATCTCACTCTCCCGTGGTTTGTTGTGATCAGGCCGGACAGATAATATACTAGGAGGCTGGGGACAGCCATGCTGGCCACTGGCCACAGAAGCCCTGGGGTCCATGAGGATGACTTCCAAAGAGACAAGCCCTGGGTGGCAGAGGATGGCTGATGTCACCCCCATGGCAGGTGCAGGAGAAAGTAACACTCAGGGAGGGAGAGAGAGGCCTGGAAGAAATTTGCTGCATCCCAGGGTTATCAAGGACCAGGCCTGCTGGAGGTTCCTCATGAAGGACAAGGGCGCCGCGAGCTCTGAGTGCTCCGGTGAGAAGATGGAAGCCTAGCTGTCCACACGCTGTCCTTCTCTGTCTCCTGTGCTACCATGCCGGCTTACAACTGCCCTAACCCCAACACACACATGTGCACATGCACGCACACCTTTCTGCACCCGGCAGCTCCTCCCCCCACTCCCCCCATCCCCATGTCCTCTGCCTTCTGTGATTGCCTCACGCCAGGGCCCCTGTTTCATGGTGTGGGACACGGTGCGAGGTTCTGCTGGACAGCATCTTGGGCTCCTCTTTTTGTGCCCATGTCTGTATTTGCAGTAGGACGCTGTGCCCGGCCACGCTGAAGGACAGCAGGCCTGGAGCGTCCGCGTGGGTGAGGGATGAGGAGGGCAGCTAGTGGTGGGTTTCCCATGTTGGTTTCGGGGGGAGGGGAGAAAGGGTGTTATTTTAGGACATTGGTGAGGCACAGAGCCCAGAGCCCTCTTGAGCTCTGCCAGCTGCATGTGGGCAGGAGGTCCCAAGGCGTCCTCCAGCCTCACTCCCTTCTGAGTGCCTTTGCCTTGCACTCCCTCCTGGGACCGGTGGGAAAGACACAAGAGGTTGCTCCTTCCTAAATGCCAGCCCTCCCACCCCATGTCTTTGCTCTGGTGGCCGTGGTGCTCCAGGTGGCCTGTTTGGTTCCTTCTGGGTGCTGGTCTCTCCTGGCTTAGTAGGTGGCTGTTGAGCCCTTCCAACAGGGGCAGGGGATCTGTGAGCAGCCTGGGCTCTCAGGAGCCAGGCACGGCTGCAGGACCTGCCACTTGCACGGCCTCCTCCATCCCCTCATACCCTGTGGGGTACCCGGGAAGAAATCACTGGCACCAAATCCCACCTGCCAGGCCTCTCTCCAGCCCTTGTCCACCTCCTGCATGCTCAGACCTGGCCAAGCCCCGAACCTGGTGCAGGTTCTGGTAGGCAGGGAGTCTGGAGGGAAAGCCTTCCTACGGAGGCACAGGAGCTGGCTCACCTGTAGTGCCCATGTTGCCTTCCTGTCCCCGACTTCTTGGAGGGCTTCCTGGCTGTGGCTCAGACCCCTGGCTAACTCCCTCTCGTTGCCTGTGGATTCCTGGGCTGGGCTCTGAACACCTGTCCTTAGTTGGTTCCCATCAGCTTTCCCTTGCCATCAGGACCTCCGTGGATCTGATCTCTACCTTCTGTGATAGCGGAATTTTTAGATATCTTCCAACTGGACCCTTCATCCTGGCCCTTCCGGCCCACTCTATCCAGTTGTTGCTGTTAGGTGCCATTGACTCATGTCCAACACTTAGAGGCCCTCATAAGGTTTTCAATGGCGGATTGTTTCGGGATTGTTTTGGGAGTGGACTGCCACATCCTTCTCCTGTACTCTATCCAGTTGTGCACTTAAAACCAACATTAAGTATTGGGACATTGCCACGCTTCATGCTATGAGTGGTAACTGCAGGGGTCAGGGTTGCCACTAAAAGGCAGAGCAGCACAGAAGTGATGATTTTGTTCACCAAAGCAGGTGACTGCAAGAGTACCCTTCCTTGGGAAGTAAAGTTTAAGAGCAGAGCACACCAGAGTGTTCTGGAGTCCAGCTAGGAGAAGTCCATCCAAAAGGCAGGACTGCCACGATGTGGCGTACTGTGTACAGAGATGCCACTTGCACTTGGACTGCTGGCTCCCGAGGTGTTACTGAGGCTGCGCTCATGCTGAGCATGTGTCTGTCCACATAGTGGAATTATGGCTACCTGGCGTATTTACTGTAACTTTTTCTTTTTTTAAAGAACCTTAAGTAGACCAAAGCCTATTGCTGGAATAATTTTTCTAGTGGTAGATAAAGGGTCAACAGACCCTCTTATTTGTTTATGTATGTATGTATGTATCTGTCTATCTATTTGCTTGTTTGGTTTTTGAGAGTGAAAGAAAGTGATAAAATTTATTAAGTAGATGCTTTAGAATATGTGCAGGTATGCAGAGGTATAGAGAGAGAGAGAGAGAGACAGACAGACAGACAGACAGACAGACAGGGAGACAGGGAGACAGGGAGACATCTAAAACACAGACATGGGCTTCCCAAGAAAGATAAGCAGCAGCAGCCCATCCCCCCTTATTTAACAAGCACAAATCATCCTGACTTACAGGTACCTAGGTGGAAAGTGACAGGGACCACATGGGCAAAGCTGGGACTGGAACTCAGGGCCCTCTTGACCTTGGACATCTGAAGGCTGCTGGGCCCTGCTGCCTCCTTCTCAGCTGTGTTCCTCCTAAGCAGGCTTGGTGGGATCTTAGGAATAAGTGTGAGAGGCAGGGTAGGGAGGTGGGCCAGGGAGCCTGGCTGCACTGTGCTGCTGAGGTTCTAAGCCCTGTCCACAAAGAGCCCAGCATGGTGTTTTTCCTGGGGTCAGTTAGGCCCTTTCCCACCACCTGTCACGTGTTCGTGAGAGAATTTGTTACGTCCAAGGCATCCCTGCCTTCAAAATAATCCTCCTTTCAGAGGCTGAGCTCCCTGGCTCACCAGGGCCACTGGGAAGGAAGCACAGCAAACAGATGCATTAGAATACAAGGCTCCTCAGCTGGGCGCAGTGGCGCATGGTTGTTGGCCCAGCACCCAGGATGGTGAGGCAGGAGGATCTTGAGTTTGAGGCCAGTCTGGTCTACCTACTGAGAATATGTCTCAAACACAACACAACACAACACAACACAAACAAACTCAGAGCTCCTCACATTGCCAGGGCTCATCCAGCCAGCAACAGCCCAAGGGTCCTAGAACCTTCCTTGTTGCTTCAGGATACATCCTGCCTTTTCACCTGGCCTCCTAAGGTGGGCCCAGTGCCTGTTTGGAGTGACCATCTCTAGGTGACATATAGACACTTGCTGTGAGGACAACAGGGAAGCCGATGAGAGACACTTTATCACCAAGAGAGTCTGCCTTTGGCGACTTTGCCATGTTCTGGACACTGTATGGGGAAAACTCAATCCACATCATGTGCGGTGGGTTCTCTTGCCTGCAACACCATCCCCCTTATTCCTGGAGAATCCTTCCAAGGGTTTGACCCGGGGATCACTTCCTCCTTCCTCCATGGCTGCTCCTTCTCCATCATCTCCCCTGCCCCAGCAGCAACTGCCACTGGTGATTATGGATGGTGACTCTCACTATGTCTTCTTCATCTCAGGGTGCCAGGTGCCCAGCACAACCTGGCATATATTGGGTGAGCAACCAGCCTCTGTTCCTACAGCCAACACTGTTAAAGAGTGGGCAAAGGCTTCCTGCTCTAGAAGAGATGAGGTCATCTGCCATGGGCCCAGGCGCCTCCCACTGCCATGCCTGTCCAGCTGCCATTATGGACTGATTCCTCTAACTGTGAACCCCCCCATCAGTATCTTTTTCCCCTAAGTTTGTTTGAGTTGGGTTTTCTGCTACAGCGATGACAGTGGGCTAATACAAAAAATTGGTACTGGAGAGTTGGGGTTGTTACTGTACAGAAAGCAAACCATGGGGTTTCTTGGCCTTTGGAACTTGTTTGTGGGGGGCGGGAAGAGTTTACAGATGCACCCAAGAGAAGCCCTGGAGGGTTGTGTGGCAGTTCTGATGACAACCAAAGTGGATAGAGATGCAGGTCTCACAGTGTTTTAGAGGAAAATGAGGATTCTATTGGACATTAGACTAGAGGTGATCTGTGTTATATTCTAGCAAAGAGATTGTCTGTGTTTTTCCAGTCCCTGAAGATTTGAGTGAGGTTGAATTTAAAAGTTATAACTTAACTTGGCAGAGGAAATATCATGAGGGTGATAAGATATCGCAGGCATGGCTTGAAAAGATGGGGAAAATGTGCAATTTAAGGAGAGAAAAAGGCTGTGACTTGTCTAAGGTTACTCTGGAAAGGGCTGGTTCAGGCCAGGAGACCTTAATTGTTGAAGAGATTAACCAAGTAAAGGAAAGACTCTTCATTGAGGTGATAGAAATTCCCTTGGGCACAGAAGGAGTCAGTCAGACCCCTCACATCTGCGACTTCAGGCTTTAAGACTAAAAACCCATTTGAAAAGAGAAAGTCTGGCTTCTTTTGCTTCAAATGATGACCTCCAGTTCCATTCATTTTCCTGTGAATTATATGAGTTCATTCTTTCTTATGACTGAACAGTGTTACATTGTACATCTACACCATACTTTCTTAATCCATTCATTGATTGATAGACATTTGGGCTGAGTCTATATCTTTGTAATTGTGGACACTGCTGCAATGAACGTGGAGGTGCAGGAGTTTCTGTGGTGTGATGGCTTGGATTCCTTTGGGCCTATATATGCCCAGGGGTGGTGTCGCTAGATCATATGGTAGTTCTATTTTTAGTTTTCTGAGGAAATTCTTCATTGATTTCCATAGTGGCTGGACCAGTTTACAGTCCCACCAGTAATGTATAAGAGTTCCTTTCCCCTTACCTCCTCACCGACATTTGTTGTTTGTTTTGCTGATGCTGGCCATTCTGACTGGAGTGAAATGGGATCTGAGTGTAGTTTTAATTTGCAGTTCTTTCATGGCTAAGCAGGCTGAAGGTTAGTTCAGTTGGTAGAATGCTTGCCCTGTGTACACTGAGGTTCTGGGTTCAATCCCCACCACTGCAAAAATGGGAGAAGGACTTGGTAGACCACTCCTGAAACAATCCCCAAACAGTCAGCCATCAAAAATCCTATGAACAGCAGAGAAGCACTGACATAGTGCCAGGCATGGCATGGTGTCGGATTATGTTTTGTTCTATTATACATAGGGTTGCTATGAGTTGGACCTGACTCAATGGCACCTAACAGCAACAACATGGCTAAGGATGTTGAACATTTTTCTCAGAAAGACAAATATCACATGTTCTCACTCATATATGGAAGTAGATTTATCCTAAAATGAATACCCCTCCATATATCTGTAAGAGTGGAAAATACAAGGGGCTATATCTGGGTGGAGGGGGAATTAGAAGCAACATGGAGGGGTAACAAAGGGAGAGAACAAGTACCAAATACATGATTCAAATGTATGATAATCTCGTAATAAAACTCATTAGACTGTATTCTAATTAAATACAATAAAAAGTATAAAAAATCTGCTGGAGGGGTTTATTGAAAGACAATAGGACTCATTTTTTCTTGGAAATGGATTGTAAGTGAATTCATGGCTCTTGCTTGAAGGTGTTTAGATCCAGTCTGTTTGGAGGAATGAAAATTAAATTTCTCTTCTAATATTACTAAGAGAAGACCTGTCTAGAGTGAATTCTGAGACAAAAGGGAAAGCAAGAGTTGGAAAAGGGAGCGTCTCCTGGGGGCCTCCCGGGGAAATGGTCTCACGGCCTGGGTACACAGAGGTGAAACTACCTCTCGAGCCGGCAAGAAAATGTGGTGATGCCCTAGTGGTTCTTGTTTTGCAGGCATACAGAATGCAAGAGTTAAAGGGTTAGGGAGGCTGGCACCAAGGATCCAGAAGATAGCCTGCAAGGCTGTGTCAGGGCTGGATGCCCTGAGGGGAGCCTCTGAAGGGCTGATGCATGAAGCTTTGAGGGTGGTGCCTGAGCAGCTATGTAGATACCAGGATGTTGGAGATGCCAACACTGTGAAATGTTTGTTGAGGGGTGCTGCCAGCAAAAAAGTGGAGCCAGCCCAGGGTTGTGGGGTGGGGGAGGGGAGGGGGCTGTTTGTGATGCACATAAGGCAACAGGGGCAGAGCCACACTAGCCTGTTTGAGCTCGGATGACATCAGATGCCGGATGATGTCATGTGTGCCAGATGTCAGACTTAAACTGACAGTTTGTTTGTCCAGCAGAATGTTGACCTCATTATGGGCCTGTCTCTCCTTTCTGTGCCCCCATTCCTCCCTTTTGGAAGGGGAATGTTTACTCCATGCCACTGTATGTTGGAGGTACGTTACCTATTTTTTGTTATGCAGGGGCCCACAGCTAAGCTTGCCTGGAGTCTCAGTGGAGACCTTGGACTTGGGCTTTTGAATATTTTTGAGACAGGTAAGACTTTGGAGACTCTTGAGATTGGACTGAATGCAGTTTGCATTATGAGATGGCTCTGACCTGTGAGGGTCAAGGGTGCAGTGTTATGGGGACCTAAATTGTCCCCCCGAAGTCATGTTGTTTGCTTCTCAGCTGGTGGTAGTGTGCTGGGAGGTTGTGGAATTTTGGGAGGTGGGCTTTTGGTGGAAGTAGCTCCCTGGGGGTGGGCCTTTGGAGTCTCCCTGCACCCCAGACCTGAAGCTCAGTTCTCTCTCTCTCTCTCTGCTTCTTGCTATTGAATATATAAGGTCATCTGAAGATGTAAGGTCATCTGCCATGGGCCCTGCCCCCTGCCTCTCATGCCCAGCTGCCATTATGGACTGATTCCCCTAAGTGTGATCCCCCAATAAATATTTCTTCTCTCTAAAAAAATAAAAGAGAGAGCAGAATCGTTCGCACCCCAGTAGCTTACTGGCTCCCATGTCCTTTGTGACAGGAGTGAGAAGGAGGCAGGGAATGGCTGCAGAGCCAGAGCAGCCGAGGCTCCCAGTGCAGAGAGGATGCTGATTGTCAGGGCTTGAGGATATTTTGTCTCTGAATTCTCAAGCCAGACAAATCTTTCTAGACAAATGAAAAGACCAATCCAGCCCAATTACTTTGAAAAATTCGGATTGCTTCCCTTCATTATCTTCTTTCCCCACCACTCCCTTCAAATGTAATGTGGAAAATATGAAGATAAAGGACCTGGAGCTCCACGGCTCTGGGAGCTCTTATGGCTGCTAATTTCTCTGAGGCTCAGCTGCCTCTTTGGGCTGCAAGGCCCGCCCAGGCCTCGTATGGCCAGAGCCAGCAAACAAGCCTTTGAGGGAGTCACAGGGGCCAAGGTTATTACTAGTGGCTGTCACAGAGGATGAGCAAAGAAAAATGTTCTCATGTCTGACAAAGGTTTTCTTAGAGACCAGGGAGAATTACAGAGCAGGATGTGGCTCAAAGCCCAGCCGCAGGGGCTGAACTGGGCTTTTGCCTTTGGACATCTGTTGTGATTTGAATCTAAAGTGTCCCCCAAAGGCCATGTGTTTGAACCCTTGGTCCCCAGCTTGTGGCGCTGTCTTGGGAGGTCATGGAACTTTGAGAGGTGGGATTCTAGCTTTGTGGAAGTAGCTCCTTGGGGGTGGGCCTTTGGAGAATTTTACCTGGACCCACGGTTCTGGTGGTTCTCTGCTCCTGATCTGCCATGCTGTGAGGTTGTCTGGAATGGGCACCGCCATGCCTGCTCTGCCACCATGCTTTCCTGCCCCAATGGACTACAGTCCTCTAACCATGAGCCCCCAGTAAATCTCTTTCCCCATCGGTTTGTCTTGGTTGGTTTCTCTGTCACAGCAATATACCAGCTGACTAATACAATACCATCGAAGATGCTGATCTTGTCCTTCCATATGTGTTTCTCCTCTGACCTTTTCTTTGATTTTATTTTATTGTGGGGGTGTTGTATGGATGGGAGACAGCATCTTGCTCTGTTTCCTAGTGTATTAGTGAACTGGTGTATATCTGTGGCAGAGAAACTGACTGAAGCAAATTTATGGGAGGAAATATTTATTGAGGGCTCACAGTGAGAGGATCAGTCCACAATGATGGCAGGGCAGATGTGGCAGTGGCACATGACAGGGCTCATGGCAGAGAACCTCACATCTTCATTATCAGGAAGCAGAGAGTGACTGGAACTGTGGATCTGGGTACAAACCTCCAGAGACTCACCCCAAATGCCTCACTGCCACTAAGCTAGAATCCCACCTCCCAAAGTTCCCCAGCCTCCACAAACAGTGCCACTACATGGGGACCAAACAGCCAATTACATGACCTTTAGGAGACATTTAGATGCAAGCCATAATACCTGGGGTGGCCCAGAACTCCTGGGCTCAAGTGCTCCTCCTGTCCTCAGCCTCCTGAGTATCTGGGACTACAGGTACCTGTCACTATGCCTGGCTTTCCTGTACACTTTCATGGAGTTTCTTAATGGCTCTTTTCCTAATTGTAGCTTATCATTTTAAGCTAAGAGGGAAAAGACCCCAAATAATTCTTGGGTTCCACTCTGTGTTTGTAGGGCAAGACCCATTTCATCATGGCCAAAGTGATAAGGCACAAATACCAAGGCAAGGCCTAGGCTATGCTTAGCATCCATCCTGAGTCACAGGGTGCCCACTAGGAGGAAGTAGCTTTTAATCTGATACTGGCTCCCCCACCAGCTGCATGGGAAGCCCTTCCTTTATTTACTGGTTCTCAATGTCACTCATTTCTTCCCTCTACAGATCCTTGGTTTTGGCTTGTGGGTGTTGAGCAGCCTTCACTTTGCTCACTTGTCCATTCATTCATTCTTCCCTTGGGGACTGCAATGGTTTCCTATGGCTAATGACACAAATTATTACACATGTGGATGACTTTGAACAATGGAGACTCATATTGTCAGCTCTGAAATCACAGGGTCAACAGGACCGCGTTCCTCCTGACAGCTGCAGAGGAGCGTCCTTCCCTGCCTCTTCCTAGCTTCTGGGTGCTCCCACCTTGGTGTCCCTTGGCTTGCAGCCGCTTCACTCCCATCTTTGCTTCAGCCATCACATAGACTTCTCTGTGTGCCTTCTCGTCTCCTTATGAGGAACTCATTGGTTTTGATGTCCAACTCTAATCCCATATGACCTCATCTTTACAACATCTGCAAAGATCTTATTTTCAAACAATATCGCAGTCTGAGATTCATGCCATCAGGCACTGACCTTCTGCAGGGAATGTATCTGCGTGTAGAGGCAGACGTGGCCCTTCCCTCCCAGAACTTGTGATCTGCTGGGGAAGATGATGGCTTAGTTGTCACAGATGTCCAGTTATGAACCAGAATCTCTTTCCTGTGGTCTGCTCTTCTGGTCATCCTGTCCAGGTAGTTGTCTTCCTGTGTACCATGTCCAGCTTTCCACTTCTTCTTCTTCTTTTTTTTTTTTTTCTTACAGTCCTGGGGCTTGAACCCAGGGCCTCGCATTTGCATGCTCTGCAAGTGCTGGACCACTGAGCTGCACCCTCAGACCATTTTTTTTTACTTTTTTGAGACAGGGTCTCGCTTAGTTATGCAGACTGCCTCTGGTCTTGAACTTGCAATTCTCCTGCCTCCACCTTCTGAGCTGCTGGGATTACAGGTGTACGCCACTGCACCTGGCTAGCTTTCCACTTCTGATGTACAGTCAGCATGCTCCTGAGCCTGTTACCTTTGCTCAAAGCCTGCCAGGTCAGCGTTCTTGCCACCAGGGATCTTCTACCCACAGTTGTGCCTCTGATTGTCTTAGGATTTCACACTGAGCCATCTCCAGGATGCAGTGCGCCCTCACCTTAGCAGGGCGCTGCAGGTCAGTGGGCAAAGCCCCCACTCTGGTACAGTTCCTTTAGCATGATCCATTGCTCCAGCTCCTGCATTGGCATTCCAGCCACAGCGCTGCCTCATTGGCTTTCAACCTCCATCCTCATAAATCTGCAAGGAGAAATCATTCTTTCTAACTTCACCTGGACCCAGTTTTTCAAATTTTTATCAGCACTGCTGATAAGCTGATGGATTTCTTTGGTGTGATGACCTGCTGCAACCTCAGAGGTGATGCACTTTGTTTCTCTGGTAGGTGCAGCAAGCAGGTGGTGTTTCGAGGCTGGATTCTGCCTCAGAAGAGAGAGGGAGGCGCTAGCCACAGGGCCCCCTCTGTGCTGTTGCTGGTGAGATGCCAGGCTCTCTGATTGCTGGTGTTCCATAATTAGTGTCCATTTCCCTAGCACAGTGACTTGACACCCCTGTAAGCATGCATGCTGTGGCTTGCTGTTTTTGTTTTTCATTTGTTTATTTGTTTGTTTTGTGGTGCTGGAGCTCGAATCCAGGACTTTGAGCATACTAAGCACATACTCGGCCACCCGGTTATGTTCCCAGCCCCTTGTTGCTGTTCTATCAATAACCATACATCCTGGTGGGGCTGTCACGAAGTCATCATTCCCAGCTGCGCACCTTCTTCTCCATCTCCTTGTCATTTCTTTTTCCCACTCTTCCCTCCTTGTAGGCAGGTCTTTGCCCAGCTGCCAGAGTGACCCTGTCAAATGCAAATTGGATGGTGTCAGAGCCAAGTCCAAGGACCCAACGACAGGCCTCATAAGACCAGGTTCCCAACTGCCTCTCTGGCTTCACCCCGCCCCCCGTCCCATCCCATCCCACTTCCCTATCTTCCTCACTGTCTTCCTTACAGATCCTCATTGGCCCCGGCTCTTCCTTCTCAGAGGCTTGTGTCTGCTCTTTCCCCCAAATGTCCACAGGTCTTGCTCCTCCTCCACTGATGGCCCCCTCCAATGACATCCTCAGGCTGCACATCTCCCAGAGAACATAGCAGCTGCTCCTGCCTCTTGCCCCCCCCGTCTCTCCCCCTGCCTTCCCAGCATTCAGCCATTCAGCTGCCTTGCCTCTTTACTATTCCTGTCTCTTGGCCTGAGTCAGTCTGCCTTGCCCATCTCTGTGATCCCAGTGACGAGAACAGGACCATGTTTCATACACAGTGGATGTCACTCAGTAGGGATTGTGGATCCCTACTTCAAGGAATGGGATGAACCAGAGAGATCAAAGCTATCAGGCTTGGCTTTCCATCAGATTCCATCACCCCACCCCAAATTGCCTGTGATTGTTGGTGGGAAGTCTAGAAACCAGAATAGAATTCAGTGTCCAGCTTAGGTTTAGGGTGGGTTCCACAGGGCTTTTCCTCACCCACTCCCCACCCAGCATGAATGTGGCATTCTTAAATACTCCCTCTCACCTGTTGGGACATTTCTTAAGTGTCATCTCCCATGTGAACCCTTCCTTGCTGTTGCTCTCTTCAACAGGCAGAATTGGGTGCTTTCTCTTCTCTGACTTCAGTTATAATTAGCTGGTGTGTCATAACTACCATTAAAAATAGATCTGTGTCCTCTGTGAACTTTTTGAGGGAGGACAGGATTAGTCTTTATTCATCCTTGGGTGCCTTGTTTGGGGTACAGGAATACTACATATTTACTGAGCAAATGAAGGAGTCATGTGAGACACCCCAAAATGTTCCTGTGGCTTTGGATTACATTATGGGTCATAAATGGGAGAAGGACCTGGCAACCCACTCCCAAAAGTCAATCTGCCATTGAAAACCCTATGAACAGCAGAGAAGCACTGACAATAGTGTTTCACCTGTTGTACACAGGGTCGCTATGAGTTGGGTACCGATTTGATGGCACCTAACAACAATAACATTGTTGTAAAATTCCCATGTATTAAAAAGTCATAGAACTTGAATGCTGAGTTTTCATAGAATCATAAAATGAATTAGAGGCACTAAAGACTTTTCAGTTTTAAGGCACTGAATCGTACATATGCACACTAAAAAAAAAATTAAAATCTTTAATAGGGCTTTGGGATTTTGTGCACTTTATTAAGCACTAATTCTTTCAAAATTGGCAATTTGTGCATGATCTATATTAGCAATTTTCCTTTAACTATAGTATTTGGTTAAATAAAATAACCCTTCCTAGCCATTCTTCACAGGGAAAGAGTTTATTGAATATTCTCAATTGGATTTTGCCAAAGGTAATGTTAAAATGGAATTTTCTGTCTCTGAACCCAGAGCACAGGGTGGCCTGGAGAAATGACTCAGAGTAGAGGATAGCATAGGGGAGAGGGAAGTAGGAATGGGGACCACACTGGATGGTGGGGAGCTGGCCACTTAGATGTTTGCTTTTTAGGAGTGGGGACAGACAGGGATTTTTTATTTTTTATTTTTTATTTTTTGTGGTACTGGGGGTTGAACCTAGGACCTCACGCTTGCATGCTTTGCAAGTGCTGGACCACTGAGCTGTACACTCAGCCCTTTTTTTTTTTTTTTTTTAATTTTTTTGAGACAGTGTCTTGCTAAATTATGCAGACTACCTCTGGTCTTGAACTTGCGACCCTCTTGCCTCCGCCTCCCAGCCACTGGGATTACAGGCATGTGTCACCGCGCCTGGCTCAGACAGGGAATTTTTTGATATAAACAGCATGCTTATATGAGTATTTGGCCCAGTTAGAAAGTTTTCAGTCCAGAACAGGGGTGTTTTCTTCCCCGTGTGCTTTAACACCTCAGGACTGTCTTCTACAGTAGCGGATCCCCCTCCTTGCTATTTCTGGGGTCTCCCAGCCATCCCTGCCACTCTCCTACCCATTCCTTCACATCCCACCTCGTTCCCAATATTACTGCGAATGTGATTTACCTTGAAATCGCCACAGAAACAACCTTTTGATTTTAGTTAACCGATTGATTAAGCAAAGACACGGCTATTTGCTCAGCTTCTGTGCCACATCTGGGGATGCAGTGGTGAGTTCAGTGACGCTCCCTATCACAGCCGCCAGGCTTCACCACACTCCTCTTGGCTTCTCTGCTGAACTTGGCCTTTCCATTTGAGATAATCTTCTCACTGCCTGGCAATTTCCCAGCCAGTCTTCAAGACTGGGTTTAAATAATCCATTCTGAAAACCCTTGGCTCATTCTAAGTGCAGCATCAGCTCTTTCTTCTCGAGTCCCTCTGCATTTTTCCCATAGGTTTATTATTAGCATTGGTAATTTTGCATGGTACTTTATCAATTCACATCCTAGCCTCACTTCCTGCTTGGTTCTTCCAATTCAGATGTTGTCATATTCCTGGCTCAGGATCTCCAGTACATGGTACTAACAGTGCCCGGGATATTTGGGAAATATTTAAAACAAAGTTTTTATCAGGTGATAAGTGCCTTAATAACCTAAGAGAGCTCATCAACTTTCTCTCTGCCTGATACTGACTTATCCAGCCCCATGGGCATCTTTGAGCTCCTTCTTTCTAGCACCACATCAGAACAGTGGTACCATCCGGGCCTAGGCCCAGGTCTTTGGGTTGGTTGTGTTTTTGTTTTTGTTTTGGTTTTGCGATGCTGAGGATGGAAGCCAGAACCTCGCACAGACTAGGCAAGCGATTTACCACAGCCCCAGCCCCAGCCCCCCAGGGACTTGTTTAAATCAACCTCTTTCTAACCATGCTTTTTCCTGTATTATGGGTTTAGTTTTTTTTGTTTTTTGTTTTTTTTTCTGGTAGTACTGGGGGTTGAACCCAGGGCCTCGTGCTTGCAGGCATTCCAAGTGCTGGATCACTGAGCTGCATGCCCAGCCCTTTTTTTTTTTTTTTTTAACTTTTCGAGACAGGGTCTCGCTAAATTATGCAGACTACCTCTGGTCTCAAACTTGTGATCCTCCTGCCTCCACCTCCTGAGTCACTGGGATTACAGGCATTTGCCACCATACCCAGCTGGGTTTAGGATTTTGATGGCAAATTAAGGCCGTATGACCACTCCATATTTAACTCACTGATCTTCCAAAAGTAGATTTTCAGGCAACATAATGGAAATGGTATTTAAATAACAAAGTGTCCAGCATAGGCAGCCACGGAATTTACTGCCACACAGACCTTGCGTGGTCCATATGCTTTTATCCAGTAGTGTCAGGCTTTGCTCTTCTTTCCCCTTTTTCTCTTTTTTTCTGGGTAGAAGGTGGATGGGGAGTATTATTTTCTTAGACCTTTGTATAAATGATCATTTTGACAGGGAAACAAAAGCTCTTCTGATTGGCACAGTATTTGAAATCAAAGTCACAGCTTTCATCACGAAGACCTCATTTGCTGGTGATTGACTTGACATAATTGCCTCTTGGAGAAACTACCTTGGAAAACACATTCATGCTGGCAATGAGTGACAAGTCACATCCTTTCACCTCTCTCCCTTCAGCTTGGCTTTTGGATGCAATGCATCGGTTAGTCAGAGGAAGGATTTTGGTGGGCAGCAGCCAGACAATGCTCTGAGCAGTTTCCCACTGAGCTCTTTTTAACTGCAAAGCTGTGTGTGATCCGGCAGAACTGATGGTTTGTGGACCAATTGTTTCTGCATGGTGTCCTCTCACCTAGAATTTGTGGAAATTTATAGCATCTTTTAGCCCTGGAGCTGAGAGATTCAATTTAGTCTGCTGCTCGCTTAGAAGAGACAGCAAAAAAAAATAGCCCCAATCGGTGGGAGAAATAGACTTTCCAATCTGGAAACAACCATGCAGTATTATTTCATCCAGCTCTCGTCATCCTTTTCCTACCCAAGTCAGATAATTACCTCATTTTTTCCTTCCATGACTGTCAAGAGAAGGAAAGTATGCTTTTCTTTGACATCTATTCTGATCGCCAATAACTTTTTATAATTAGAAGAGAGAGTTATAAATGCTTCCACTCATACTGCCATGGAAGCTCATTTCAATCTGTTCAATGCTTAGAAATAATCAAGACCTTAGCTCTATGTTGGCCCTTCTTAGCATCCAGTCAGCAAATCTTTATTGAGCACTTACTATGTATGGGACCTTGTGCTAGGCTCTGGGAATGTAGAAGTGCACAGCATAGAACAGCAACATTTCAGGCTCATGGGCTAGTGGGGAGACAGATAACAAAGTTTAAATAATAAAAATTAAAATTTAGGAAGGATAATAATATAGTGATATGTATTGAATGAATATTAGATATATGTTTACATGTATGTTTGTGTCTATATATCTATATCATCCATGTCTATATCTATATATCTATATCTGTCTATAGCTATACCATCCTGACATCTGATCTCAGAAGCTAAGCAGGTTGGGGCCTGAATAATCCTTGGGTGGGGGACAGCCTGGGAATACTGGGCGCTGTAGGCTTGGGAGAAGGACTTGGCAGCCCAATTCTGAAACAATCAGCTATCGAAAACCCTATGAATAGCAGAGAAGCACTGACATAGTGCTGGGCATGGCACAGTGTTGGGTAGTGTCTTGTCTGTTACACATAGGCTTGCTATGAGTCGGACATGACTGGATGGCACCTAACCACAACATATCTATATCTGTCTGTTTAATGATGCCAAGTAGAGATAAAACCAAAGAGAAAAAAAAAAAAATGGAGTCTGGTAATGGCCAGAAAGAGAGTGTGACCAGAAGGGTATTTTGATAGGATATTTTAAAAAAAGGCATTGAACAAACATTGGAATCATGAAGTGAGGGAAGAGAGTGAGGATAGAACCTTCCAGAGAAGTGAATGTGAGGCTCTGAGGGTAGAGGTTGAGGAGACAGGCTGGGTGAGCTCTACCCCAGGAAGTAAGTGTGTGTGTGTGTGTGTGTGTGTGTGTGTGTGTGTGTGTGTGTGTGTGTGTGTAGAGATGAGAAAGTCCAAATCACTGAGCAACTGGTCAGTTCCAAGGTCTCAATTCTCCTAGTTGAGACCTTTCTGATCATGCCTATTATGGCACCCAGGTCATGGTTAGTGGTCAAGAAAGAATTATTTCTTCTTTCCTTCTGTGATCTCACCACTGTTATGAGAACAGAACCAGAACCCCCATGCCAAACCAGGCCCAGTTCATCCCACCCTCCCTTAGCCCTCTTGTTTCTGGTCTTCCTCCTTGGCTCATCTGTTCACTGCTGCCTTCCTTTCTAGATTTTTCTGGAAGGCATACCCTCTACTGCCTCATCATCTCCACTGGAAGTGCTGCCCATCTGGGAGGGTCCCTGCCTAGGACTTCGCTTCCCAATTCGAGTGGAGGCAGCCCCTTCTCCCAGGCCCTCTGGCCATGGAGCCAGAGGCAGGGTTCATATTACTCTTATTTTTGCCCTTGATTGAAAGCCCTTTCTTTGTGAAAGTCCTGGTGTATGACTGGAGCATTCTAGTTCTAGTGAGAGCAGAGCTGTAACAAATAGCTTCTAAAGCCCTGATGAAGGATTATTCCTTGGACAACCATGGTCCCATTTGGGCAGGCTGGGAGAAGGGCAGACTAAGGGTTCTGCTCCATGCCTGTTCCATGTACCAATGTGCCACTTAGGCCCGTGGACTCCATTCATCTGCTGGTTCCTGAGGTCTTGGAGCTCTCCACTAGGTCTTTTGCATCTGGCTTATAGACAAGGGAAGAGCATAAGCCAGGAGAACTTAGTGAGAGATTCTTTCAGGTTCCAAGACTAGCAATGCTGTATATCTCTCTTCTTCCCACCTTCTACTGGCTGAACTGAGTCACATGGCTCACCTCACTACAGGGAATGCTGGGAAATGTGGCCTCCCTGGATGCCCTGGAGGAAGAGGAAGCAGAACATGGTGAGCACAAAATAGTCCCTGTCTCCGCTGTCAGCTTCACTGTGGCAGTTCTTGGCATCCTTGCCTGTGGTCACTCCCTAAACTGCACTCTCAGTTCAGATTTAAGCTTTAATGTTTTGTCCTCTGACCTCAGTATCCTGTCTTTCCATGCTCTTTCTTCTTTCCCTTCCTCCAGACATCTCTGGTTTGGATAGTTTCTTCCTTTCTCTCTCTTTCTTTCTTTCTTTCTTTCTTTCTTTCTTTCTTTCTTTCTTTCTTTGTCTTTTCATCTTGATAATGGATCAATTTATTTTTGCATGGATACTTCCAATATTATGATGTTGGGCCATTTCCCTTAAAATGAAGAGAGCTGAAGAACAAAGAACGAAGAAATTTCTCCACAATTGCACAGCAAATTGTTGAAGAGTTTAACTGAAAATTCTTCTGTTTAACCAAAATAACAAATATTTTAACCAAAGTAACAAATATACCTTGTCAGGCACATCTCATTTCCCTGGTTCCTTTCCAGCCTTTCCCTCGATCCTCCAGGTTGCTCTCTTCCAGAACCTTCCCTTCCCTCATCCTTTGACCTCAGCCTTGGACCAATCCTACTATCTACCTCTGCTGTTTTTGTACTTGGGCTGCTGAGAACCATCACACGTCACAGGGTTTCATGCCAGTATGGATTCCAGGGCTCTGGCTCAGCGGGGCTCACGAGGCTATCAAGCTCCTTCTCTTCTGCTGTAGATATTATTCAAAAACTTGTCAGACTCCTCAGGCTTCCTCAACCTTCATCCTCCTAACTCTCAGCAAACAATTCAACAAGCCCCTTCTGGTTTCACTGAAAAAACAAACACAATGCAAGGACCCTTTGGTACCATGCTCCTTGGGTTCCATCCTCATTCCCTTCAGCCCTAGAGGATGAGGAGTCAGCCTCCATTCTTCCATCCTGGTCTCTTCCTCACTCTCCTTCCTCCATAAATTGTCCTTTCTTCCTCCATATCCTCCTCTCTTTTCCTGGCTCTTTCAGTGCACCGCCCATCCATACCCAGGTACATGCTGGAGAAAAAAATCTTCCCTTAACCCTGCCACCAGCTTCCCCCAGCTGCCACCTACTTTTCTTATTTTGTCAATAAAACTTCTAAAAGTAGAGGTCCACATTAATTGTTTTCATTTCTTCACTTCACTTCACCTCCAAACCCATGACCACCTAAGCATCAAATTCAGTGGGAAATTGAGTCACTTCACTGAAATTCCCAGTGCTCTTGGGGTGGCTAGGTGTTCACACCTTTCCTCTCTGGGGACAGCTTTCTGATCTCTTTGGGGGCTTCTTTTTCTTTTTTCTATCCATTCACTTAGCTCCCTGCTCCCTCCCGCATTTCACCAGCTGTCTTCTTTCCTCCTCACTGTATTCCCTCCTGGGGATCACCCCCCAGGCTCACTGTACTCCTGAGAACCTACAGGCTGGGGCTTCCAGTCAGTTCTCCAGCCAAACTTTCTCTCAAGAATGTCAGAATCAAACATTCCCATTCTTGCTGGATAATTTTACTTGTTCCTCCAAGAGCTGCTTATATTCAGTGGGTATGAAATGGAATAATCACCTGGTATCCTTTTTCTCTGACCTCAGCTGTCTCTGTCTTACCTATTGCTCCTGTCAGGACGAATTTAATGGAAACAAATCTACTCAGCTTCTCAAGTCAGAAACCTCAGCATCATTTGTCGCTTCTACTTTTCTCTAATCCCTAAATCCACTTAGTTACTAAGTCGTCCTGATTTTGCTTCATAAATATTTCTTGAATCCTGTCTTACCACGGCTGTTGAATTCCTTATTAGGACCTGCCTGGGCCCTTCCAACAGCCTTATTATGTGTTCTCTGCCTCTGGACTTGCTCCATCTCTCACCGACCTTGCTTCCAGCCCTTCATTGGGTCAAAGTCCATTGTTCTAACACAGCATACAACCCATGCTGCTTAATACAGTGCGTGGTTACTCAGCACAAATCAAAAATGCTCCTATACCATGAATGAAAACAAAATGACCCCTACTCTAGTGCCGTGAAACTGAGTGCTGTGGCTCAGGATTAAATTACTAGTGACAGTACCATATGTGGGTTACAAGAGAATCAAACCTTGAATAACTGAGATGGAAGTAGAAATTATGTGCTGTTGAAAAATTGTTTAATAACTGAAAAGGCTCTTTTGTGAATATAACAACCGTAGTGTCAAAGATGGGAGAAGGACCTGGCAACCCACTCCCAAAATCAATCTGCCATTGGAAACCCTATTAACAGCAGAGAAGCACTGGCAATAGTGTTTCGCCTGTTGTACATAGGGTTGCTATGAGTCGCATACGGACTCAACGGCACCTAACAACAACAACAACAACAACAAGTGTCAAAGAAATACGAGAGTGAGGAAAAGCAGTACTTCTAATTTAACATATTGCATATGATATTTTAAATATGCATATGTAATGGAATTTGTTCATTGTTTCAAATTTTGTTAGGTACCATCAAGTCTGTGTCCAACTCAGTGGCCCTATGTTAGTAGAACAGGTGAAACACTGTTGTTAGTGCTTCTCTGCTATTCATAGAGTTTTCGATGGCTGATTGTGTTTTGAAAATGGGTTGCCAGGTCCTTCTTCCAAGCCTACAGCACCCAGTGTTCCCAGGCCATCTTCCATCCAAGGACTGATCAAGCCCCACCCTGCTTAGCTTCCAAGGTCTAACTTACCAGACGTCATAGTGGCACAGCTGCAAGGATTATTGCAAATAGATATTGGCTATTACATCTACATCTTTGTCTCCAAAGTTTATGTATTATGTTGGGAAGCGCTCTCCTTTTTAATAAGAATATGGAGATTTGCCCTATATTCAGAGTTAGAGTATGTTTGGGCAGTGCAAGACATCATTAGAATTTTGTCTAATGACTAAGACTCCTAATGAATATGTTTGTTCTCTAAAGTGCCATGTCTCCATGGCTGGTTACTATTACCCAACACTTACCTTGCATAAAATAAGCTTGGAGCTGATAAATTAGAAAAGTAGTACTACTACATGGGACTCAGAAATGATCATGCCTTCTGAAATGCTTAGAAGCTTCTTTATTTAGGCTAAAGGAAGGTTCCAAAAGGCTTGATCCAAAATCCAGTCAACCATCAACAAGCAGCCACTAACCCCATTTAAACGTGGTGGGTGTTGTTGTTGGGTGCTGTCGAGTCGTGTCTAACTCATAGTGACTCTCATAGGGTTTTCAATGGCTGGTTGTTTGGGGATTGCTTCAGGAGTGGATTGCCACGTTCATTTTTGTGGTGGTGGGGATCAAATCTAGGGCCTCAGAGACTGAAGAGTAGTGCTCTACCAACTGAGCTAAACCCCAGCCCTGTAGGTAATGGGTCGAGCCAGGTATTTGGACTGTGTTATATAGCTTCATTTAGATCCATAAACATGGCTAGATGAAAGTATATGGAAAGTTCTGAATAGTTGTTTTCTTAGCACTGTGATAAGATACCAAAGAAATAGAAGCTGTACTTTAGGTCTTTAAGCTCATCATAATTTAGTAGCATTTAAAATGTTGAAAAATATGCTTATTCTCAGGGTCCTAAGATAATGATAGAGGTCCCCTGTGTCATGCACATTGACTTCATCCCTACCTTCAGGAGCCATTTGGTCCTGAGTTGTATGACTTGGCAAAGAATTTCCTAGCTCTTGAGACATCTCAGTTAATGAAAACAGGGGCAAATGCCTCTTCTTTCTTTTTATTTTTTATTTATTTATTTTTTTGTTTTGAGAAACAGTGACTTGAGTTTGAGGGAAATGGAGTTTCCATGGCAGGCTGGGAGCAATTGGGGAAACTTGCACTTCTGAACCCCTACTCAGAAATCAGGAGATGGGGAGAAAAAATTTCACGACAAGCACATTCGCCTTCAGTGTTTATATTTGGGTTTGGTGGGGACCGGGAGAGCAAATGGAAGCAGAGGTCTGCGGAGGAGAGCTTCTGTCTTTAATGAGCAATTTCTTCCCCTGTTCTATATTTGCTGTAGTCCAGGCAAGCGCGTACACAAATAGGCACAATTTGTAAATCGTTCCTGTCGTATTTTCTGCTCTTTGAATTCCCTGAGTGCCTGCAGTATAATTAGAAAGAAACAGTCTCTTGCATCAGTAATAGGAAGGAGGACATGGCTTCAGCATGCAAATGAGATGTTACCTAAACAGAAAATTATAGACGCAGCAAGGACTGTCGTCATTATGGAAGAAGGAGGATGATGGAAACCAATGAGCACTGCTCCCAGCTTCACAGGCTGATGTTTTCCTGGTACCCAGGCAGGGGAAAGAGGATGCAGGCGAGAGGGAGGAAGGCCAGAGGCTGAGGAGACAGGCCCTAGGCTCTGTGGATGTTTCCTTGGTAAGGCTGAGGCTGTGGACTGGAAAACAGAGTTGTGGATGTACTTCCTCAGCTTGCTTCTGACACTAGCTGGAAGAGCAAGCATGGCTTTTCAGGGCTCCAACTCTTAACTTCAATTGATGACTGATTCCAGGCTTGATTCATTGATTCATTCACACAATGGGTCACTATTTTGTGTGATCCTCAACCCTGGAACTACATCAGCGTGCCAAAAAAGACAGATCACCTTCCATTGCAGGACTCATAGTCTACTGGGGAAGACAGATCATAGAGAAAGGTACATAACAGAATAGTCTCTGGTTCTGTGGGGAAAAAATAAGATAGAGTCCTGGGAGGAACCTGTGCCTGGGCTGGTCTTTCAAGGGAGACCTCTCTAGGAAGGTGGTTTTTGAGAACAGCCTTGAATGATGGGAGAGGGGCAGTCAGGAGCATGTCTGCAGAGAGAGGACTCTGGTCAGAGCCAGCAGCCCAGAAAGGGGGTTCCCCAGTCGAAAGGAGCATCTTGGTTGGAGGGAGCAGCAGCGAGAGAACCCCAGAGCTGTGAGGCAGTTGCCATATTTGAAGGATAGTCAAGAGGCCTATGTCTGTCACTTAGATAGTGTGTGCAGGCAGAAGGAGGAAGGGGGCTGAGGACTAAGCTCCCAGACCCTCTATATGGAATCCAGGATGTTAAGAAGAATCCAGCAGAGGAAACTGCAAAGAGTGGCCAGGGAGGACATGGGGACACCAAGAGAGGCAAGTTCCATGGAAGCCATATAAGGAAGGTTCAGAAATGGAGGAGGGGGCTGGTTAGACAGGTGCTGTGCGGAGCAGCTGAGCAAGATGAGCACTGACAAGTGATCATGGGTTAGGCCAAGTGGAGACCCACAGTGGTCCTGGCAAGAGCAGCCTCCATGGCAAGGTGGGGATAAGGGCCTGGTTAGAGGCCGTCAAAGAGAGAACAAGGGATTGGAAAGTGAAGATGGAGAAAATAGAAGAGTCCACTGCGGAGGTTTTGTTATAAGTGGAGAGCAGAAGAATAAGGTGGTGACATCTAGAGACAGGCTTTTCAAGAGGGAGATATTATAGAAGGCATATGCTAATAGCAGTAGTCCACTGGAGAGAGAGAAATTGATGGCCCCAGAGCGCAGCAGAAGCAGCATTGCTGGGGATGGAAAGCGGTTGGGATAGAAATAAGAAGGGTCCAGGGAGTGTCAGACAGGAGGCAGAGCAGATGACACAGATATGGGAACACTGGTGCATTTTATGTTGGTAGGTGCAGGATATTTACCAATACCTCAATAAAATAAGAAGCACAAAATAACTCGGAGGAAGGAAATGTTGCATTTGGGGAGAAAGGAGGTGTGGAAGTGGGACCATGCCTTCTGAAGGGGAATGTCGTAGAAACACCAGGCGACCAAGAGAGGTTCAGCCAGGCCAGCCACCATGGTGATAGGTTTTCCTCCAGTCCCATTCAGGTCCTTGGAGACAGGTACAGAGTAGATGGAGAGCTGACATTGGACATGTGTGCAAGCAGGGGCCAGAGGGTAGTTGTAACAGGAAGCCACGGCTGGATAAGGAGGGAAGTGAGGCCACTGGGCCTCATAAGTAAAAAGGTAGTTGGGCCAATGGCATAGAGGTACCAATGGGATCCCATGATGGCAGGATGGAGGATTCAGCAGGAAGGAGCTGGAGGAACAGAAGACAGATGGGCAGCTGCCTGGGATGGCTAGAGTTGAGATTTGGGTTTGTTATTAATGATTCCCTTGGGACTAGTGGGTTGAGATGGTGTGTAGGATGAGTTCATTGGAGGTGAGGCAGGTAAGGAAACAGATAACCTAAACCAAGGTATTAGTTTATCTACATGCTGCTGCTACTGCTGCTGCTGTTATTGTTAGATGCTGTTGAGCTGGTGTCCAACTCATAGTGACCCTATGTACAACAGATGAAACACTACTGTCAGTGCTTCTCTGCTATTCATAGGGTTTTCAATGACTAATTGTTTTAGGGGAGTGGGTTCCTGGGTCCTTTTCCCAAGCTTACAGTGCCTGGTGTTTCCAGGCGGTCCCTCATTCAAGTACTAAGCAGGCCTGACCCTGCTTAGCTTCTGAGGTCTGAGGGATCGGATGCCACAGTGGTTCGGCTGCGGGCTATCTACATGATACTGATGTCTTAATAGTGATGCTTACGTCTTCCATGGATGGAGAAAGAGTTTAGATGAGAAGGAGGAGATTCCAAAAGGTGACCCTTTAGCTTACTATGATAGATGGTTGTAAAATGTGCTGGTTGGATTATTTCTGTCTTTGGAGTAGACATACCGTAGACCCAACACTTAATTTGAATAAATACAAATCTGAGCTGGGTTTGCAGGAAGCGTTGACATTCCAAGATCAAGAGTGAGCTATCTAATCTTAAGGTAAAGAAGAAGCAGAGGCTATAGAATGACTGTCTGAAAGTGCAAGAAAATTCAAGAAGCTGGTTTTAGAATCCAAATCTGGTCCACAGGAAGTCTCTTCCATCTCTGTAACCTCCGAGTGTCCTCTGGAGTCCTTGAGACTACTGGGTAAGAATTGTCATGATTGGGTGATACTCTAGAAACGCCACCCCCATCATTCAAGTGCGAAGCCCCTTTGTCTAAACAGGCTTTGTAAGGTAAGGAGAAACTTGAAGAAAGTTAAGTATCCTTCTATGGGAAGATCTCTTTTAATTATTGCTATTTTATAATAGGGCTGGGATTTAGCTCAGTTGGTAGAGCACTGCTCTGCAGTCTCGGGGGTCCCAGGTTCGATTCCTAGCACCCCCAAAATGGGAGACGGATATAGCAATCCACTCCCAAGGCAATCCCAAAACAATCAGCCATTGAAAACCCTATGAGGGTCGCTATGAGTTGGACACAACTCCACAGTACCTAACAACAACAGCAACAATGTTTTATAATACTCTTTAGTGATGGGTCCCTCTCACTATACATTTTTCTTTGTCCAAATCAACTTTAGAATCCCTCTGTCTGGTTTAAAAATTATGTTGTGATTTTGACAGGGATTTATATTTAAGCTATTCATTTGGACATAGTTGATAGGTTTATGCTTTGCAGCCTTTCCATTCAAGAATACAGAATGCTCTTCCACTTATTTCTTATTTCAGTTTATCCAATGCTTTCCTTGCTTGTTAAACTTTAATATTCAAGACAGATGCTAGGACTTTCCATATCTCAGCACAGGAAGAGAGTCTGGTCATTAAGATACTGAACATGATACCTTAGAACTGAAAGCCACCAACAGATGTCAAGCAAGATACAGCATAGGTAAATTAATAGGGTGACTGTTTCTCTGCCCTGAATACCAAAGCTGGGAGAAGATTATTTGCCTCCAGCAGTCAGGCTTGCTGAAGTCGTGCCTGTGGGGCTGGATATCTTCTACATTTTTAAAACTAAGGCACTGAACCCCAGCTTTATACAGTTAGCCCTGAGTATGTGGATTCGGTAGCTGTAATATTCAACCAACCAAGAATAGAAAATATTTGAAAGAAAAACTGTACCTGTACTGAACATACACAAATGTTTTCTTGTCATTATTTCCTAAAAAAATACAGTATAACTATTTACATAGCATTTACATTGTATTAGGCATTACAAGTAACGTTGTTGTTGTTGTTGTTATTGGGTGCCATCAAGTCAAATCCGACTCATAGCAACCCTATGTACAACAGAACAAAGCACTACCCAACACTGTGCCATGCATACATTCCTTCTATGTTTGATCCCAATATTACAGCCACTGTGTTTCTTATTTAGAATTGTGCCACACCAGCAAAAAGGAGGTCGCAGGAGTTTTACTCCATTCCCATCATTAAGCGTGACTCTACTTTGAGGTGGCAACTCTGCCCCAGTCATTTCTTGAATGCCTGCCAGCCTGGGGGGCTCATTTCCCAGCACTATTTCTGATAGTACTTCTCTGCTATTCATAAGGTTTTCAATGGCTAATTGTCTCAGTAGTGGGCTGCCAAGTCCTTCTCCCTAGTCTGTCTTTGTCTGGAAGCACAGCTGAAACCTGTCCACCATGGGTGACCTTGCTGGTATCTGACAGACCGGTGGCATAGCTTTCAGCATCACAGCAACATGCAAGCTCCCACAGCATGACAAGGTGACAGACATGTTTGGGGTAAATAACCTACAGATGATTTAAAGTGTGCAGGAGGTAGTGCACAGGTTATACAGAAATATTATGCAACTTCATATAAAGGACTTGAGCACTCACACATTTTGGCATCCCTGTTGAAGAGGGGTCCTCCCTGGAACCAATGCTCCTTGGACACCAAGGAACAGTACTTTAGTAGGTAAAGGACAGAGTGGATGCAAATAAAGCTCTGAGGCTTCTTTGAGATGCAAGTTAAAATAATACACTATTCCTGCAATGAGTTCGGTAGAGGCCCAACGTGGGGTCTTCATGATGAACCCTCTTCGTAATTTCCCTTACAAGCATGCTCTGCATGAGGTTGTGAGATCGTCCATCGAGAAAAGTTGCCCACCCAGCCCGCCCAAGTCTGGCATCATCTCTGGTGGATGATTAGAGTTTCAGATGAAACTCAGGCAGCTAGATTAAACAACTGTATGAAGTGACTTGTGTAAGTAAAAGTGCCAAGCAGGCTGACCTAATCTGAGGGCTCAAAGACATCCATGTACAGGTGCAGCCCATAGGGGCCAGTGCTGGAGTAGTAAATGAAAACAAGCATGGAGCCGTGAAGTTAGCCAATTGCTGCAGCATTCTAAGAGTTTAAAAAATCATCCCAATCATTGTGCTTGAATTTTCTCAAGACTTTTCTTCTCCTTGTTGCTTGAATTGTGGGTGTCTGTGGTGTTCTAAAGGAGGAGTTGAAAAGGCAACTGTTTTGATTGTTTCCTCAGAATGTCATACCCTGGGGTGCTCAAGTCATTTATTGTTATTGTCATTATTAGCAATAACAACCAGTGGTGGAAGACATCATGGGACAGTGGAATAAAAGTATCCTCTACATCTTCACCAGTAGTCTCTTATTTAGTAAAAACTGGAGGAAAAATAAGTACCCCCTGTAGCTACAAAGAGACACTAAAGTCCTGCAGCCCTCAAGGCCAAGTGCACATATCTGTTTAGGCATCTAGAGTGCTTTGGCAGACATTGGAGCAGGGTCTATGGAGCCGGGGGCCTCTTGTTTTGAAGACGTTTTAGAAGGTGGGTGTCTTACATTTGCCACTTGGAAATCTCTAAATCAAAAACAGATTTTGCCATATTTTCTAAACACGAAAATATGGAGTTGGAATGCCAGCTCAGTGAGATAATTAAAAAAAAAAATGCTCTGTGGAAGAAAAACTTGGGGAAAAAATAGATTCTCTTTTGGCAAGGCTCTGGAAAACCTACAGAGAGGAAACTTAATATTACTTAACTCAAAATTTTCTGAACATTTTAAATAGCTTTATTGAGGTAAAATTGACATACGGAAGCTACAAGTTTAAAATATTTTAAATTAAATGAATATTTTAAATTATTAAGTATGTGTTACAATTCCATTGCTATTTTAATATTTTACATTTAACTGGTAGTGTCTGGTTGACATAGGCATGTACCTATGAAGCCATCACCACAATCAAGGTAATTCCCTTTATTGCCGAGTGGTATATCAATGTGTGGAATTCATGTCAAATTTGTTTATTCATTCACTTATTGACAGACACCGAGGTCATTTACAGTTTGAGGCTATTCCACACAAAAGTGCAATAAACATTTATGTACAAGTGTTTGCATAGATACATGCTTCGGTTTCTTTGTAAAAAATACCTATGAGTGGAATGCTGGCTCCTGTGGCAGGTATGTTGTTGTTAGGTGCCATTGAGTTGTGTCCAACTCATAGCGACCCTCTAGGGTTTTCAATGGTTGATTGTTTTTCAGGTATGTTTTGGGAATGGGCTGTCAGGTTCTTCTCCCATTTTTTCGGTGTTAGGAATTGAACTCGGGACCTCGGAGACTGCAGAGCTGTGCTCTACCAACTGAGCTAAATCCCAACCCATGGCAGGTATAGGTTTTCACTTTTTAAGTAACTGCCAAACTGTTCTTCATAGCAATTCTGCCACTTTATATCACCACCAGCCATATATGAGTTCCAGTCCCTCCACATCAATTGTGTGGTCAGTCTTTATAGTTTGTTTGTGTTTAACAGGTGAACAATGGCATCTCATTGTGGTTTCAGATGGGGCTAGGGTTTAGCCAGTTGGCAGAGTGTCTGCTCTGTATACTCTGAGGCCCTGGGTTTGATCCCAGCACCACAAAAATGGGAGAAGGACCTGACAGCCCACTCCCAAAACAATCCTGAAAAACAATCAGCCATTGAAAATCCTATGAATAGCAGAGAGGCCCTGACATAGTGCTGGGCATGGCACAGTGTTGGGGAGTGTTTTGTTCTGTTGTACATAGGGCACAACAGACCCGATTTGTCAGGCCCTAACAACAACAATATCTAATGGTCAACATTTTTCACGTGTTTATATGTCATCCACATGTATTCTTTGGTGAGGACTCTGTCCAGACCCTTTGCCAATTTTTCAACTGGGTGGCTCCGCCTCCTCCCCTCTCCTCCCTTTGCCTCCCTTTGCCTCCCTTCCCCTCCCTTCTCATGTGTTCCCTTCCCTTTCTCTTCCCCTTTCCCTTCCCTCCTCTTCCCTTTTTTAGACAAGGGTCTTGCTATGTAGCCCAGTCTAGCCTAGAACTTGCAATCCTCCTGCCTCAGCCTTCCAAGTGCTGGGATTACAGGGGTGCACCACTTAGCCTGGTAAGTTGTTTGTTTTCTTATGATTGGGTCTGGGAGTTCTTCATATATCCTAGATTTTTTAAAGTCAGAAATATGATTTACAAATATTTTCTTTCGGTCTTTGGCTTATCTTTTCATTCTCTTTGTCCTGTTTCTTGAAGGGCAAAATATTTTAATTTTGATGAACTCAACTTGTTAATTACTTCATTTGTGGATTTTGCATTTTGTGTGAGAGGAAGAAAAAGTTGCGTTACCAGAGGTAACAAAGAATTTTTTTCTGTTTTCTTTTAGAGATTTTATAGTTTTGAGTTTTATATTTAGGTCAATTATCTATTTTGAGGTAATTTTTATATATGGTATGAGGTGTGTATCAAATGAGTTTGTCAATCCTATGTGGATATCCAATTGTTCCAGCACCATTTATAGAAAAGACAAAAGTCAGTGAACTGTATTTGCATCCGTCTTTTTCTAGATTCTATTCTGTTCCATGGGCCTGTGTGTCCATCTTTATGCTGATACCAAGTTGTCTTTATTGCAGCTTGACAGTAGTTTTGGAAATGAAATAGTGTTAGTCCTCCAAACATGTTACTTTTTTACAGAGTGGTTGCTATCACAGGTCTTGTATATTTCCAGTTGACTTTTGGAGTCAGTTTATCTACTTCTACATAAAATCCCTGTAGGATTTTGCATTACATCTATTAAACATTTTTGGGAAAATTGACAACATTGAGTCTTTCGATCCATAAACATACTATATCACCCCATTTATTTAGGTCTTAATTAATTTTTTGCAGTGATACTTTATAGTCTCCAGTTTATGAGTATTTTGCCTTGTTGGTTACATTTATACTTAGGTATTTTATTCTTTTAGATCTCTGCATTTTGATTGGTTTAATTTATATCATTTGCATTTAATGTGGTTATTGATATGGTTAGGTTGGAATCTGTCTTCTTGCTATTTGTTTTCTGTTTGCTCCATCTATTCTTTGCTCCTCTTATTCTGTTTTGCTGCCTTTGGGAGTAATTGCATCTGTCTGAGCTCCTCACTAGGCATTACTGTATTTGTTCAACACTGGATGGGAACTTCAGCTGCACAGCATCCTGTGCAGCTCTGTGGCCTGTGTGAGGCAGCAGAGCAGTGCAAACAAGGCTTCTCTGAGTTGTTGCAGAGTATTTCTTTCTTTTATCTAGCTTGCCTCTCCTTTTTCAGTCTTTCCCACAGAGGACCTGGCATCCACCTCCCTTCCTGTGGTGTCACATCCCCAGGGACTTGGACTTAGAATCCGAGTCCCTCACTGTACTCTTTGATGAGATGGAGTTTGGTTCTGAAGATTTTTGTGTTCATTGTGTTTTAAAAGGTGATACATTTGATACTGAAGTTTATCTCTGATGAGTCAGTAGAAAATATTTACTCTGTAATGACATAACTTTTGAAACCTGCCTTCATTTTATGTCTTCCTGACTGCACATAGTCATCTCTCTCTGACAGGTTCTCAGGGGCTGTGAATTTGCAATGAGGTAGGATGTTTTTTAAAAATGTTAGAATTTGGGTTTTGGGGGAATGATGGATGACATCATGGTTCAAAAATATTTTTAAATACTTTAGCCACAAATTTACTTTTTCAAATGTACTCTTTTGCCCTTCTTCTGCTTTTATTATACTCCTTTGCCTGACTTCTTTAGACCTTAGTAGTACCTAATTTTGCAAAATGTGAGTTTCAATGGGAAAAACTGCAAACTCTCTTAAGTGTGAGTTAATTTCTTATTGGATTTATATTTCAAGCCTGAAGAAAAATTATAAGGACAGTATGAAGTAAACTTAACTTTGCTCAAAATTTGATGTTGTTTTTTTCTTTTCCTCTTTTCTTTCTCCTTTCCTTCTTTTCTTTTCTTTTCCTTTCCTCCCTCCTTTTCTTTCTCTTTCTTTCTTTTCTTTTTTTTCCCTCCCTCCCTCCTTCCTTCCTTCCTTTCTACCTTCCCTCTCTTTCCATGCCCTCTCCTTCCTCCCTTCCTTCCTTGGATCTCACATATGCTAGGCAAGTGTTCCACCACTGAGCCCAAGCCACTTTTAAATTTTTTAATTTTTAATCTTGAGATGGTGTCTTGCTGTGTTGTACAGGATGCCTCTGGCCTCAAACTCTTGATCCTCCTGCCTCAGCCTTGTGAGTCCCTAGGATTACAGGCATGCACCACTGCACTGAGCTAGCACTGATTTTTTTAGTGATGGGATCAAAGTTAGCTGGGCATTAACTCCAGGATCCAAGGGGAATGGGGGTCTTTCTCTCCTAGAAGCCCCTTCAGACAGCACTTTATTACTTCTGTTCCTGCAACTGGTTTTCCTCCAGACAGGATTTAATAACCCCAGAATTAGTTAGTAACCATGGAGTTGCATGGAAAATTCTTTGTATATGTGTGTGTTTTCCTAAGGAGAGTGTCAGTACTTCTCATCAAATTCTCAAAGTTGTCTGTAACCACAGAAAACAGTTAAGAATCACTTTTTAGGGGGAAGCTATGGGGTCTATTTGGGGAAAGCTGAGCCCTTCCATTTATTTGGCACCTTGTGGATGTGAGGTTAGGTGCATGGATGGTAACCATGTTCTCTGTCATCTGCCTTTGCTCTTTGAGACAAAGACTTCTAGGATCTGACTCAAGATAACACCATGTGAGCAGAGCTCAGGGCACAGACACAGAAGTAATGATGCCATGACTGGGGGTTCATGACAGCTCATATTTTCCAGCCACTTTCCTCCAATCTCAAATCTCCTTATGTTGTCACAAGAAGCTAGTCCAATCTTTTCAAGAATCCATGTTGGAGCTAGGAACGTATCAAAATGTGGATCCACTTCAAGGATCCATAGAGTCAGACAGCCCCTAAACCAAAGCAGGAAGTTTTTTTTAAGTGCATATTAATTATAAAAAAGAATGGGTTTCATTATGACATTTTCACACACATATATAATATACTTTGATTATAAACTGTCATTACTCTTTCTTCTATGCCTCCTCCTTTCCACTGGTCCCTTTCCTCTTTCCAAATAGTCTTCCTTCTACTGTCATGTCTTTTAAAAGTCTAGATTCTACATGAGAGAAGACATGCAATATTTTTCCTTCTGAGTCTGGCTTGTTTTGCCTAACATGATGGTGTCTAGTTCTATCCATTTTCCTGAAAAATGACATGATTTCATTCTTCTTTATGGCTGAATAATACTCCATTTTGTATGTGTGTGTATATCTATATCTATCTATCATCTGGGCTGGGATTTAGCTCAGTTGGTAGAGAGCTGCTCTGCCGTTTCTGAGGGCCCGAGTATGGTTCCAGCACCCCCAAAATGGGAGAAGGACATGGCATTACACTCCCGAGGCAATCTCAAAACAATCAGCCATTGAAAACCCTATAAGGGTTGCCATGGGTCAGAGACAACTCAATGGATCCTAACAACAATTTACCATCTATCTATTACATTTTATTTATCCAGTCATCTATTGATAGGAACCAAGGCTGACTCTTTAACTTTGACTACTGTGAATACTGCCCTGATAAACACTATGATGCAGGTATCTCTATTGTATTGACTTTGATTCCTTCAGGAACTTACCCAGGAGTGCTATTGCTGGACCATGTTGTTGTTGTTAGGTGCCATCGAGTTGGTATCTGACTCATAGCGACCCTATTTACAACAGGCAAAACACTTTGTCAGTGCTTCTCTGCTATTCATAGGTTTTTCAATGGCTGATTGATTTTTGGGAGTGGATTGCAGGGTCCGTCTCCCAAGCCTACAGCACCTGGTGTTCCCAGGCGGTCTCCCATCCAAGGACTAACCAGACCTGACCCTGCTTAGCTTCTGAGATCTGACGGGATTGGATACTACAGTACTATGGTGGCAGGTGTTGCTGGATCATATGGTAGTCCTATTTTCAATTTCTTGAGGACCTCCATAATAGTTTCTATGGTGGCTCCTCTATACCAATAGTGTATAAGTATTTCTTTTTTCCACATTGTTGTTAGCATTTATTGTTATTTCTTTTCTTTTCTTTCTTTCTTTCTTCCTTTTTTTTTTTTGGTACTGGGGGTTGATCCCGGGGCCTCACACCTGCATGCTTTGCAAGTGCTGGACCACTGAGCTGCACCCCCAGCCCTTTTATTTTTTTCCTTACTTTCTGAGACAGGGTCTTGCTAAGTTACGCAGACTTCCTCTGGTCTCGAACTTGCAATCCTCCTGGCTCCGCCTCCCAAACCGCTGGGATTACAGGCGTGCGCCACCACGCCCAGCTGTTATTTGTTTTCTTGATGATAGCCATTCTGATTTGGGTGAGATGGAATCTCAGTGTAGTTTTGATTTGCATTTCCCTGATGGTTAAATATATTGAATATTTTTGATGTTTTTATTGGTCATTTTTACTTCTTTTAAGAATTGCCTGTTCAGTTCATTTGCCCATTTATTGATTGGATGATTTTTTTGTGTGTTTAATTTTTAAGTTCTTTATGTATTGTGGATATTAATCCCATGTCAGATGGCTGGCTGGCAAAGATTTTTGCCTGATCTCTAGGGTTTCTCATCTTTCCTTTGCTGTGCAAAAGCCTTTTTAATTTGATACAATCCCAGTTGTCAATTCTTGCTATTATTTCTTGAGCTATTGAAGTCCTATTCAGAAAGTTGTTGCCTGTATCTTGAAGTGTTTTTTCAATATTTTCCTCTAGTAGTTTGAAAGTTCAGGTCTTACACTAAGGCCTTTGATACATTTTGAATTAATTTTTGAATAAGGTGAGAGATAGGGATCTAGTTTTAGTCTTCTACATGTGAATGTCAAGTTTTACCAATACTATTTGTTAAAGAGGTTGTCTTTACTCCAATATAGGTTTTTAATACCTTTGTCAAGAATCAGGTGACTGTAGCTTCCTGAGGTTATTTCTGGATTCTTTTTCTATTCCATTCATCTACATATCTGTTTTTAGTGCCACTACCATGCTGTTTTTGGTAACCATGGCTCTATAGTATAATTTGAAATCAGATATTATGATGCCTCCATCATTGATTGCTCTACTTGCTCAGGATTGCTTTGGGTATTCAGGATCCTTTGTGCTTCCATATGAACTTCAGAATTATTCTTTCTAGTTCTGTGAAGAGTGTCACTGGAATTTGGATGGGGATTGCATTAAATTTGTAGATTGCTTTTGATAATATGACCATTTAACAATATTCATTCTGCTGATCCAGGAGCATTGGAGGTCTTTTTGTCTTCTAGTGTTTCCTTCAATTTCTTTCTTTAGAATATTATAGCTTTCATTTTAGAGGTCTTTCACCTCTTTAGGTTTATTCCTAGGTTTTTGTTTTTTTTTTGTTTTTTTTGAGGGTATTGTGTAAGGGATTGTTTTCCTAACTTCTTTCTCAGCTATTGGTTATTGGTATATAGAAAAGCTACTGATTTTTGTATGTGGATTTTGTATCCTGCTACTTTCCTGAAAGTGTTTATCAGATGTAAAAGTTTTCTGGTGGAGTCTTAGGTGTTTTGTTTGTTTCTTTGTTTTTTTGTATAGGATCATATTGTCTGCAAACAGGGATGATTCCAAGCAGGAATTCTTGATGGAACTGAAATTTCTCTCTGGGAACCCTGAGATGGAATTTCTTTTCTTTCTTTCTTTCTTTCTTTTGTTTTTTAATCCCTGGGATCAGCTGAGATGGTGGCTCATGCCTGTAATCCCAGCATTCAGGAGGCTGAGGCAGGAGGATTGATACAAGTTTGAGGCCAGCTTGGTCCATATAGTGAGATCCAGGCCAGCCTGCACTGCACAGTGAAACCTTATCTTGGAAAACCAAAACCAACCAGTCAAACAGAAAACAACCTGGGATCCCCCCTGATCTCTGTGATAGATAAGAGAATCACTTAGACACCAACATTTAGCATGCCTAATTTGTCATCCAAGTAGAAGTTTAAGGAGTCACAGTATAGATCACTTATGAAGTTAAGGACGTTTAGAACAAACTCACTATTAAAGAAGACAAGATGTGAAGGCAACCCTGCTTCCAGAGGAGGAATACAGAATTTAACTACTACTGAAAGGTCTAGAAGAAAGCAACAGGAGTCACTAAAATCAGAGTGAACAGACGAGCTGGCTTTGCAGAAGGGAACCAGCATGCTGGCCCCGTGAGCTCTCCAGGAAGGAACTTTCAGCAAAAGCCAGAACCTGTGAGTCATTCCCTCATGTGGCCCTGACATGCGCCTCGCTCCTCCTGCCAGATGGAAGCCTTCTTTAGGCGACAGCTCTGCTGCCCTCACCTTCTCTGGGTGATGGGCTACAAATTACAAATGAAGCCCTGCGGGTTTCTGACTATTCTGTCATTTTAGGTGTATATAAAAAAAATAGTAGACAAGGTCAATTTTGGTGACGTTTTCAATTCTAAAGAAATGTATCAGCAGAGAAGCTGATGCATGATATGAACTTGCTTGCCTCTGTGCTGAACACGTGTAATGGGTCCACTGTGTGGCTCCTGACCTCACCCTCAGGCCCTGACCCCTAGTGATGGGAAGAAAGTAAATTCATGCGCCGAAATACTGAAGGGTCTACAACTCGGGAGTATCGAGAAAGAAGTGAACAGGGGGCTGGGATTAGGGATACAGGTGTCCTGCTTTATCATTTTCAAATTATGACTTGATTGTGTCTACAAAACGATGCCCACTTTTTAGAAACTCTTGAGACATGTAGAGGGCCCCCAAAAGAATACAAAAAAAAAAAAAAAGAGAAAGAAAGAAAGAAAAAAAACCTCCCTGTGTTCCCACTTCCTAGAAGTGATCAATATAAACATTCTTAAATGAACAATTCTAGATGTCTGCCTCTGCATATGTACATGCAATTTTTAAAATAACTGTTAAATCAGATTTTGTCTTAGTTTAACCAAAGCAAAAGAAATTGAAGTACACCAAAGGGGATTGCTGAGCTCTAGATACACATACACATTTGCATGTCGATGGGTAGGCCATGCTGTTGGTGTAGTTCTGCATCTTCATAGCACTGTGCTATAGTCTTCTCTCTTCCTCCCAGAGCTGGGAAAAGCATACAAAACTTCTGCCTCAATGGTGGAGGCTAGGAGAGGGGGCAGATGAGGTCCCGGTGATACTGTCCGTTGGTTAACCATGTACATTCATTAGTTCTGGCCAGTAACACTAGGGCTTGTAGAGGAAGAACTGAAACAATCTCCTGATTCCCATGTGGTCTGCCATGTGTCCGCTCTTCTTCCACACATTAGGGCAGAGCATGAGATTCCCCCCTCCCCCCACCGCTGAGGGCTGGGGAGAGAAATGAGAGCCAGGCCCTGCTGTAGCCATAGGCATAGCTGAAATCTGCCTGTGTTTTCCACTCCACTGGGGTGCTTTCTTCTACCTTGTTACTTTCCGGCAGAGAAACCCTGGGAATCCTCCCAGTATTTCAACTTCCTTCTTCTGTGTTCTTGGGCAGGGTCTCAGTTGCTTCTTCCTGAGGTTTTGTATGGTTGAAGATAACCGGCTTGTGTTCCCAAATCTGGCATTTGGCAGAAAATTACTGTTCCCTCATCTTAGTCATTTGGATAACCCATTTCGGGGTGAGAGTCCTTAATCCAAAAATCCAAATGCTCTGAACTGCAAAAGCTTTTTGAATGCCAGCATGAGGCCTCAAGTGGAAAATTCCACAACAACCTCACCATCAAAAAACAGGTGCACAAATAAATCGCATAAAACTACTTCCGAACTACGCCTATTAGGTGGATAGGAAACAAATGAATTTTACATTTTGCCTTTAGTCTCCTCCCTAAGATACCTCATTATGTAGGTGCAAAGATTCCAAAGTCCAAAACAGTTCAAAACCTGGAACAGTTCTAGTTCCAAGAATTCTGGACAAAGGATAGTCAACTTATACCCTATATTCATGTGAATAGGAGACATTTTCATTATATAATTGGAGGCTCTTCCTGGAAAAGAACACATTTAATTTCCTTTCTTAATTACAGGCTCCCCAGTCTGGGTGGGATACTAACATGTAATCAAACAGGTGCCAACCAGAAAGAGCCCCCAGTGGAACAGTTTAAGCAACAAAATTCATAATGTAGTATTGGATTATAGCCCAAAGTATAAAATAAATACCCCTGTGTCCATACTAATATAAGCAAAAGATTGAGTAAATAATGAACGAGCGAGAGGAGACAAATGTGCATAGAACATTTCCAAATAGTATGTGTCGAGATCCCCTCCATGTGGAGGTGGAGCTTCCCCTCTCCCTTGAGTATGGACTCAGCTTAATAACTTACTTGGAAGGAGTAGAGCATGGGAAGTGGGGAGAGGGTCACTTTTTTTGTGTGGTGGTAAATTTTTGACTTTGGCCAAGTGATCAAGGTTAACTTATCGGAGATAAGTCATGCGGACAGCAGGTACCCAGCTATGACGTGATCAGAAGAGCATTTACTTCCAGGGTCTTCCCCCTGCTTCCTCCACCACCAGTCCCCAAGGCCCCATCTAATTAAGATTTTCCAAAACTAAGAGAATACAAATTGAATGACATCCTACAAAGTACCTGACCAATACTTCTCAAAATGGCAAATGTTATCAAAAACAAGGTAAATCTAAGAAACTGTCACCACCCAGAGGAGCTTGAGATGTGATGACTGAGTGTAATGTGGGATCCTGGATGGGAGCCCAGACCAGAAAAAGGATGTTAGGGAAAGACTAGGAAAATCCAAATCCAAATAAAGTGTGGCGTTTAGGTAAAAGTAATGTACTGAAGATGGGAGAAGGATATGGCAATCTACTCCCAAGGCAATCCCAAAACAATCAGCCATTGAAAACCCTCTGAGGGTTGCTATGAGTTGGACACCATTTGACTGCACCTAACAACAACAACAATGTACCAAGGTGGGCACTGAGGGTCTGACAAATGTACTGTGGCTGTGTAAGCTAACTGTTAACCAAAGGGGGATACAGGTAAAGGGTAGATGAGAACTCCGCACTGACTTTGCAACTCTTTTGCACATCTACAACTGTCCTAAACTAGACCAATCATTTAAAGTTAAATTTAAGGGCTAGGAAGAGATAGTGCACTTGATGTATTTGAGAAAGTAGTTGGGAAGGGAGACATCAGTGCATCATCACTTTGGTGACCCAGTACCTTCAGTCTCCGGAATTAGGGAGTCCTTTCTGATGAGGTAACTGAACGGTGCATACTTTTCTTGGGACTAGAATAGGATGGAGGTTAAACACCTGCTCGCCTCCATCGCAGGCCAACCATTCATGCCTGGTAAGTCCTTATTCACTGCTCTCTCAATCTGCTCTCTCCCCTTTCCCTAACTGAATGTTCTGGGAGAAGAACCCAAGATACATGGTTGGGCAGTTCCTGATTACTGTGCCTGACCCTGGCTGATGTGTACCAGGGGTGTGTTTAATGCTGTAGATGTTAAATACCAGACAGGAGGAAAGGGTTTGGGAGAAAGTTCCCACCAAGTTGCTAGGAGTAATGTACGGACCTGGATGAGTTTGCCACCTTATTGTCTCCTATTCAGTCATAAAGCCGGTTATTGATTTGGGACTTTAATTCTCTCTTTCTGATAATCACCTGAAGAAAGTTTATTTCCACTGTTACCAATTTTAAAGCTTTCTCCCTTTTATAGGATCTACTAAAATGTGCAAGCCTGCAGGCGTACCATTGTCGTGTTTGATCTTGTCAGATCTTGGAAGCTAAGCAGGGTTATACCTGGCTAGTCCTTGGAGAGGCCACCCGGGAACACCAGGTGCTGTTGGCTTGGGAAAAGGACCTGGCAACCCACTCCCAAAAAACAATCTGCCATTGAAAACCCTATGATTAGCAAAGAAGCACTGACAATAGTGTTTCGCATGTTGTACTTAGGGTCACTATGAGTCAGACACCAATTCGATGGCACCTAACAACAAAAACAACAAAATGTGCAGGAACTAGCCAAAAAGCAAGAAGAAAGGCAAGGAAACAGGCATGAGCAGCCACTTTTTTCTTTTTTTCTGTCCGAGGATATTGAACCCAGAGCCTCACAAGTGCTTTACCACTGAGCTGTTCTCCTGACCTGCTTTTTATTTTTTATTTTGAGACAGCATCCTGCTAAGTTGTGTAGGCTGCCTCTGGCCTTGAACTTGCAATCCTCTTGCCTCTGCCTCCTGAGTAAATGGGATTCTAAGTGTTTGCCACTGTGCCTCGCTACAAATCACCACTTTGGTGATGCCCCACCCTCCTTAGAGGCTGCTGTCATGGGTTCTTGCTGAATCCTGAGCCTCTGGGAGACAGTCTTAGGGTTACTAAGCATGGGTACCACTCAGACCAGAGAGAGGTGCAGCCTCATGGGCTGAAGCTGGGTCCCAGATGCTTGCATTCACTGAATTTCCAGCATGGTGGGCTCCAGGCAGTGAGATGCTGCAAGCTGGAGGGTCAGACCAGGGGCCCAGAGGTGAATCCTGGGTCCCTGTGTAACTCAGGTCAGGAAGGCACATGAAAAGCCCCAGGACTTGAGGAAAGGGCCATGACTTTTCCTCCTTCCTGGGAGGCAACAGAGATAAAGGAAGGAAGGAAGTAGACTTTTAGAAAATTGAAAAGGAGCACCGGGTGCGGTGGTGCATGCCTGTAATCCCAGTGGCTCGGGAGGCGGAGGCAGGAGGATTGCAAGTTTGAGACCAGAGGCAGTCTGCATCACTTAGCGAGACCCTGTCTTAAAAAGTAAAAGAAAAATGGGCTGGGGGCACAGCTCGGTGGTCCAGCACTTGCAAAGCATGCAGGTGTGAAGCCCTGGGTTCAGTCCCCAGTCCTGAAAAAAAAAAAAAAAAAAAGAAAGAAAGAAAGAAAGAAAAGGAAATCGAAAAGGAGAGCTGTGCAAAATAGAGCATAGTCACACTATCCTCTTGGATCTTTCCTTTTTTCTCTAAGGCTTACGTTAATTCCGGCTTTTAGTATTTTTTTGATGGAGAACTCATGGTATCAGTTGCAACCAGGGTGTGAAGTTTTGTGACTTGACTATTTTACTTCCCCCCCCCCCATCCTCCATATTATATAGCTTCTATTTTCCAACCCACCCATGAACCAATAGGTATGAAATCATGGGGGCCTCAGCTCCAGAGCAAGCTCTGTGTTTTTCATGTAACCCATTATTTGCCTTCTACATGTTGTTATTTAAGGGAACCAAAGGTCCTGCTTGGGTGGACCTTACCCACAGAGTTCCCGCACATGGAGCTAGCTGTCTCCAGGTAGATAGTGTCAGAGTTGTAGTGAATTAGAGGACACCCAGCTGGTATCCCCTGTAGAATCAATTGCTTGCTAGTAGGGAGAGATCCCTGCACATTTTTGTGACCAAGGGTTATAGAAGTCTTCTGTATTGGTTGCTGTGTGAGAGTAGAGAGAAATGCTTTGCTATTTTTCCATATATATTGCAGATATGGAGAAAAATACAGCAGGAAAGGAGTGTAGAGGAGTTGATGTTTTAAATGGAGTATTGAGAGTGTTTGCTGATAAGATGATGTGAGACTAAGGCTTGGATGAGGAAAAGGAGCACCCAGAGGGATGAGAGTGTTTGAAGGAAGAGAACACCAGACCAATGGGGAAAAGCAGGGACAAAGGCCCAGAGGTCAGAACAGGTTCTGTGTGTTTAAACAGCAAGGAGGCCCCTGGGGCTGGGAACTTGGTTTATTTTACTGGCTGCACTGGGGAGAAAGACCCAGAAGCCCACTCCTGAAACAGTCAGCCATTGAAAACCCAATGACTAGCAGAGATGCACTATCAGATATAGTGTCGGGCATGGCACAGTGTCCAGGAGTGTTTTGTTCTGTTGTACATAGGGTCGCTACGAGTTGGACCTGACTCGACGGCAACTAACATCATCATCATTTTTTTCCCCTGAAATCCCTAAGGGAAATGAAACACCAAGACATCCTTTCTGCCATTGCAGCAAAAGATGACAGTGCAGGTGTGGCAGAGTTGAAGTGTGCCCAAGAGCAGTCCTGGTTCTGGAATGGAGACTTCCTTGGTGCCATTTTGAAAATGAGGATCAGGTGCACCCTAGTCACTCTCCCTGGATGTGAAGGATGAGCCCACCACACAGGTGCAATAAAGCACACTCACCCCAGATCTCTGCCCAGATCCCTTCCGAGACCATGGATTGGGTCCAGCCAGCTCTCATTAGGAGTGCCAGAGTCTAGTGGCTAGAAAATTCCCTCCACCAGGGAAAATATCTATAATTGCTCTATCTTTAGGTTTTTCTCCCATCTTAATCACCTTTCATAAATAATCGAGGAAAGAAATAAATTGGTGGGTTTCAACTGAGCATCATGAGCTGATTGCAGAGAAAATACTCAGGCCGCTTCTACTGTCTTATGCCCTTTTTAATACAACATCCACCAGAGTGAAAATCATTGTACCTGAGGGTCTAATCGCCCACTCTGTATAGGAATCGGGAAAATGGGTCATATTACAAAGCCATCAATAATTTTTCTTGGTGAATAATAGTTCAAATACCCAGTGTAGTGGGTGTTCACAAAGGAAGGCAAGAGAGATGCAATGAGCCAGGAAAGACAAAGACAATTGATCACAAAGCCTTTTCTCTCAAAAGTATGTCCCTGCACACCAGAACTTCTCAGTATAACTTGAGACTTACAATGATTTATAGAAAGCAAGGTGTTGCTTAGTGATGAATAAAGATTCTTTTGGGAAGGTGGTGTTTAGTTGTTGTTGTTGTTGTTAGGTGCTGTCGAGTCGGTAGCCAACTCATAGTGACTCTCATAGGGTTTTCAATGGCTGACTGTTTTGGGATTGCTGTGGGAGTGGATTACCAGGCCCTTCTCCCATTTTTGCGGTGCTGGGAATTGAACTCGGGACCCCAGAGACTGCAGCACAGCGCTCTACCAACTGAGCTAAATCCTAGCCCGGTGTTTAGTTAGGTTTTATCTAATCCGTGTGGGCCACTACCTCCCATCATGCATTTCCTCTCAGCCTACCTCACAACCAAGGCCTTCATGAGATGCTTGATGAGGGACCATGGGCTTCCTTGATGGCTGTGGATACAGGGAAATCGAAAAGGTTCCTATCCTCATTAGCCCTACGTTCTAAGAAGCACAGTCAAATGTTTAGGTCTTAATAACATTCCTCCTTGGCTCTTTTGTACTTTGGTTTTGGGGCCAAGGGAGGTCAGTCCCTCTTATGAAGCATCTGGCCACTGCCTACTTCTTTCTGTAAGAATCTTGCAATAGCTCTCTGCTTTTTTTACCATTGTAACCCAATTTTCTTTTCCACCCTGTGATCTGAAGGAGCACAGGGATATCTCAGGACAAAGGGAAAAGTCTAGGTTTAATTTGACTCCCCACAAGGGGAGGCACAAGACGGTGAGCCTTGAAAGTACTCCCAAGGTAAAACAAAGAAATGAGGCAGTTAGGAAGGAAGCCCTGTCTCTAGCAGAGCATTATTAATGAGCACAAGAGCTGGGTAATCCATCCAAGCCACGTGACGTAGCAGGCCAGGCAAACATATCAACATGAGTGGCCATAGGTGTGTGCGCATGGGCGATAAGGAAATGAAGAGTGGGTGGATTTTAGAGCATTTAGGGTTACTGGATTCAAACAGCTTTTCCATAAAATGGCCTCATTTCCCAAGTTTGCTGGCATTTGCTGGACACCCTCAAGGGGCCCAGGATGCTATTGGCTCCTTGGAAGTCCTCCAGAAGGTGACAGCTGGGTTAGAAAGGTGCCTGTCAGCTTGGCCATCATGAAAGAGTCATCTTTCTCCTGTGGCAGCCCTCAGGGACATGAAAAAATGCTCCGCTCTGCTTGGGTGTAATTAAACTTTGGGTTGAAGTTTTACCCTGAAGCTTTGCTGGCAGACTCAATGGTGATGAATCAAGGGACTATTGACAACATTCATGCGAACAGGATTTAAAATAATGCACACAGTTCACTTCATTACGTTCCTTGTGAGTCCCCACTCACTCTGAAAATGTCATTCCATCATCTGGTCTAATCACACCAGCCTTTCCTCCCTCTGCGGCCCTGTCTCTTCCTTTTCTCTGCTATGACTTACTTTCTGTTTTTCTCTTGTACCACATTTCAGATGTATTTGCCTGGCTGGGTTTCTGGTTGTGGGGTTCTCTTTTCCCCCCCGGTTAATTCAATCTGCAGCCATTGTAACATTCCTTAGCTTCATGTGAGGAGTACATTTCACTTGCCCCATTTTCAGAGGAAGAACTAGGAATGACTTGCTCTGCCTCACTTGCTAGGGCCACAGCTGGGTTGAAGCCGCTGGCTGTGTCTTCTCCTCGGGGTAGGGGCAGAGAACCAGGTTCTTATGAGGTACAGCCAATGCAGACAGGACCCAACGTTGCCACCCTGTCCACCTTCCCACCAACACATCTGCTCATCTTCCAGAGGTCACTCTGTCTTCTCAGAGCTATCTCTGGTGGTTTCTTTAGAAGCATGATTTTGAAGGTGACAGGAGGCAGGGGACCTAATATTTTCTTTCTGTTCTGGTAAGTCCAGGCTCTGGCAAAGCAGGAGAAGTTCATAGGCACTGGAATTACCAAGTAGCCGGATCTTCTCCTTTTCCTGGTACCTCCATACCCTCAGGACAGCCTCGTAAAGGGGCACCCCTACTCTTCCTCTTTGGAGAATCTATCCAGGCTGAGGATACAGCTTTCCCACCCTTCAGTCACAAAACTGTGAGAGGGAA